>JBAMNC010001386.1:0-306634 GCA_037902135.1 Cetoscarus ocellatus
GTTGGAAATTCTTGAATCATCACAGGTACTTTAAACACCTCTTTGACAACTTTTTCAATAATGATATTTGTATTTTGTCCTAACCTCTCTCAGGTTATTGTCGATGAGCCAGAGTTTGAGGGTGATCCGTCTGCTGTGGCGACACTAGCAGTGTTACGTAGTGCAGGAGGTGAAGGAGCAGTGACACTGAGGTGGCAGCTGGAAGATCACGCTAAAGATGAACTCTCACCTTTGAATGGGACTCTTGTGTTCTCTGAGGTACAGAGTGAAAGATCATTTAATTAATAATTCATTGAAAGATAAAGTCAGCCTTTTTGATGAGTGTGCACAGACCCAGCTCCTTACCTTATAAACTGTAAAGCATCCATTTTTTCAATTGGGTCCTGGAGGTTTGGGGCTGATGAAAAAAGGTTGGAAACCACTGCTGTTTTTTAATCAAGTAAGCTGTACTATTTTTCTCCAGACTGACTCAATGAAGACATTTGTAATAAGGGCCCTTGCTGACAGTGTGCTGGAGGGAGACGAGCATTTCACTGTCCAACTGTTTTCTGCAGGAAGTGGAGCTGTCATCGACCCCTTAAACGGTCAGTAGTCTTAAAAAACTCACAATCCAGGTTTCATTGATAATCTGCATCTCTTTTTTGATGTCACCTCCTGAAGTCTGTGGGAACATCCTGTTTTCTTTTTATGTGCGTATTGTGTGTTGGTCTGTTATTTATGTGTCCATTTCGTTGGTAAAACTCCGTGTTTGTAAACTTTTTTTGTAAGAACGTGTCTTGGCACTAAAATTATCCATTGTGCTATTTCTAAATTGCCGTGTTGATAATTTGTTGATTAACTAATACTGTCCTAAATCGATACACTAAATGATCAGATAAAGACAATGCCCTTTATGAATACACATATTGTCTTTTTCATCCCATCCTTATGTGTTGTGTACTCCCTCAGGAATGGCCACCATCACTATCAGGGCAGATAAGGCTGCTCTGGGTATTATTGGAATAGCAGAGTCCTCTAGAAATGTCCTCATTGGTGAACCTCAGGGAGATTACAATGGCAGTGCTGTAGTTAGGTAAGAAAGAAAAACAAAAAGTGTAACTGACCCAGAAAGACAGGTAAGAGCTGATTTTCAAAATCCCAGTTTATGAAACAATAATAAGAAATGTTGAACCTTCTGTTTATTTGTCTGTATCATGCAGCCTCGTGCGAGGGCCTGGGGTGTTTGGAGAAGTCCAAGTGTACTGGAATATTACCCCAGCTGTGGTTTCTCAGTTTGAGGCTATCTCTGGAACCATTACTATGAGAGATAGGCAGTCTGTTGCCACAATAACTCTTAAGGTACTGAGTAAAACAAATTAAACTTAATCTGATTATCTGCATGGTACAAATATTCATTCATTCGTTCATTCATGATGATGTTTTTTTGTAGTTTTTGTCGGTTTATTCCCTTTTTATCTGTTGTGTCTCCAGGTCCTGGATGATGACCTTCCCGAGGAGCGTTTTGAGTATCAGCTCACTCTAACATCAGCCACATCTGTAATAAGTCCCACAGCCAAGCACGCCAAGATTATTATGGCAGCCAGCGACAACCCTTATGGCATTTTCTCTTTTGACCAAGACCAGATCAGGGTCACAGAGGAAGAGGGAAAGGTGAGACCAATACTGTGTGCTGATAGTCTATGTGATGAAGAAGGCTGATTTACAATTGAGGTTGTGTGTATAGTGTCATCTCAGCTCTGTTTTTCTTTATACCATAGGTAAATGTGACAGTCAGTCGCTCCTTAGGCAGTCTGGGCAGTGTGTTGGTGACATATCAAACCTCAGGAAACTCTGCTGTCAGTGGAGTGGACTTTGCTCCTGCCTCAGGAGAACTTCTCTTCACACCAGGCCAAACCTCACAACAAGTTGCTCTGCAGATAAAGGATGACAGTACACCAGAGGGGCCTGAGATGTTCTTCCTCAACATCACTCAAGTGGAAGTAGTCAACATCAGGTAGAATAACTTGTTATGGTGGTAGAGCAAGCATCTTTTGATTGGAATGTTTGTCATAAAAGGTGTGGATGGATCTGGAGTGAAAATAAGGTGTTGATGCATCTGTTCAAAGTTTCTTGTCCACGACTCCTTATCCTCTGTCTCCCTCTGGTGGCTAGTGCTGTGGACTACATGATGAGGGAGTCAGGGCTCCAGCCAGATCAGCCGCCTGCCATAGGAAAGACCTCCTCTGTCACTGTAGTCATTTTAAAGAACGACAACATTGAGGGTATCCTGGAGTTTAGACAGGACTTTGTCAACATCACAGGTGAATGAAAAACACAAACCTGGTTACCTGGTTGAGGAAGGTGAATAAATGTTTGTCTTTGTCCACAAAGATGCTTAATATTCTTGTGACTTGTTTCTTCAGTTGAAGAGGATGTGGGTTATCTGTTGATCCCAGTGGTGAGGAGACAGGGCACATATGGGTCTGTCTCAGCTGAGTTCATTTCCAGAGGCCTGAGTGCGACTCCTGATCTTGACTACATCCTTAATAATGGATCTGTGATGTTTGTGCATGGCCAGAATACCAGTTACATCAATGTCTCTATCATAGATGACATAGACAGGTAAGAAGAGAAAATCAAAAAACTTCAATGAATATCAACCCTTAAAAACGAGGGGTAGTTTTACAATGTATGAAATTTGTAGTATTTTGCTCTTTGACAATATGAATAACTGAAAAAAACAACAAATATGCTAAATTCCCTCATCACAGCCTCAACTATGGATCATGACAGTTTTTTTCACTATGCCTAATTTTATTAGCAATTAAATCCCCAAAACAAAACCAAACAAAATATCATAGAACAGATATAATATATCTTTATTTTTGTCATCAGATATATTAAAATCTTAACATATAAGCATATAAATCGAGAAATGGCAGCAAATTTTGTATGAAACATTGAGCTAAAAATGACCTTTTCCAAAATCAAGCCTAATAAAACAAAATAGAAATGAATCTCCAGACATTTTTTAAGTTGTATCTTCCCTTACCTTTACATCACTGTATCAATATAAGTACAAGGAGATTTATGTCACGTCATCTTTATTTAAAGAGTGCAAAGGATTGAGAATATAATACACCAAAGTTAAAATTAGACAAATTAGTAAAATCTTATCATTTACTACAAAATCAGATGTCTTAAACTGGGCATAATTTGTTTTTGTTGTATCCATGAAATACTTTTTATATCATATCCTATCATCCCATTTTACAAGGTCTATAGATGCCAGACAGAAATTAAAAAAAGGGTTTCCTTTTTTGCACTTGGACACAATCTCACAGAAGAGGTTCAATGTGTCTACTTTATTTACATTTTTTGTGACAAAAACATCACACAGCGATGTCACACCAACCTGATCACAGACCCTCAACAGTTAATCATTAACTTAATAATATGTTCGGAGAATATTTGGCAAACACACTTAGATTTAATCAGCCAGCTGCATCCATGTATTTTATCCTCAAATGTTTTTTTTTAATCTAATCCAACATAATACCAAAATTATGTTCCCCCAGTGAACATCCAGAAATATTTGAGGTCCAGCTGGTTGGAGCTACAGGAGGAGCAGTTCTTGGCTCTCCACATATCATCAGGGTAACCATCGCCAAGAGTGATTCTCCAGGTGGCTTTGTGCGATTTCTCAATGAGAGCCTGATCACCTTGGTCAACCCGGACTCCACCTTCAAACTCAGCCTTGTTTTGGAGAGAGCAGGAGGCGTGGTTGGCAATGCAACGGTAACAAAATAAAATTAAATCAATAAAGTTAAATCCCCAACATTTTTTATTAAAATAATTGTTGATGTAAAACTATGGCTGGAATTTTCCTCTTAAAAATAAAAACTTTATAAAAATACTTTCATCAGGTTGCTTGGATTGTTCGTGGCCCAAATAGCAGAGAGATCCTTCCTCCAGTAAATACAGACATCAGAGAGCCTGTGAATGGTTCATTCTTCTTTGGGGATGGAGAGGAGGGGGCCCGCAGCATAGAGCTGCGAATTCTTCCTCATGGGGAGGTGGAGGTGGAGGAAACATTTGTTATAGAGCTCAGTGTTCAGTCTGGAGAGATGGATGTTGATCCTCAGGCTGGTTCCATAACACTGAAGGTAGTTTAGTGCAATAAGCTCACAAGATTTATCATGTATTACTGTTAAATCTACACATTTTTCTCTTTCTCTTCATTTTCCTCTCCTACCTCTTACCTGTAACCAATTTCTTTGTCCTCCAGATAGAGAAGTTTGGTGATCCAAATGGTATAGTCCAGTTTACTTTTGGTGCCCTTCAGGAGCATATTTACAATGAATCCACAGAAGAAGAGGGTCCGTCTAACATTTCTCTGTGGGTTACACGCAGGGAGGGTGTAACAGGGGATATCACGGTAGGACATTATACAGAAGTATTTATTATTCCTCGTATCTGAATATAAATCGCAAAGACCCTGAAAACAACAAACTTCATATTTTCTCTTAATTCTCAGGTGCATTGGCAGATAGAGAGTGACTCAGATATGACCGGTGACTTCTCAGCCCTCTCTGGCTCCATTAGGATCTTTGAGGGTCAAAGAGATGCTGAAATCATACTTAGCCTGAGGCCCGACACCGTGCCAGAGCTCGAGGAGCTCTACATAGTCCAGCTCACAGCCGTGGATGGTGGTGCTACCTTAGATGCCAATCCAGACCTTATCAGAACACACATCAGGTTATAATAGTGTTAAACTTAGTATCCTTAAGTGACATTCAGGTAAAAATTTGAACAATAAAACTAATAACTGTTTCTCTCTGACCCTTAGGGTGCTTGCAAATGATGACCCCCATGGTATCTTTTTCCTGAATCCCGAACAACAGTCCATAGTGGTGGAGGGATCAGGGTCTGAGGTCGCCAGAGCTCTGATTATGAATGTGACACGGCTTGCAGGGCTCTTTGGCAATGCGAGTGTGGGCTATAGGATCAGTGGAAAGGTAGATGAAATGATGGACATGGAGGAGGTATTGGGAGGACAGGCTGAAGGACGACTTTTCATGAGAGAGGGACAGACATTCAGCACTCTCACTGTGAACATCAGCAGCAAGGTAAAGAGAAGCAGAGAGTTGTGGTTGGGAAAAAATGCCTGGGACTTTTTCAGCTCTCTTTGTAACATTTGTTTGTTCTCCAAACTCTCTCCCTCTGAAGGTATTTTTGTCAGTGGGTGAGAGCTTCACAGCAGAGTTGACTGATGTTAGATTGGTCAGTCCAGCCCTCGGCACCCTTCCTCGTCTTCTTCAAGAGGCCAGCTTTGCTACAGTGACTGTGCCTGAAGAAGCTGCCAGCTCTGAGGCAAGTTATACCACAGATGTGTTTTTGTTCATTTTGTTGTACTTCCTGCAGAGAATGTAAGACATGTTATCCATCGGTACTACTTGGACAACTGTGAGTGTGTCGCTCAAGGATATTTCCTGAGTATGGATGTTTTTCCTGGTGACTGTGACTTTTCTTTGTCGTCTTTTGTTTGATTGAGTTCTTGATCAAAAGAAAGGACATACATTTATATGTGTGAAAAATCTTATTCTGTCAGTCAAGATGAGGAAAGCAACATATTCCTGCAGTGTGAAAGCCAATGAAATAGTTACATCAAGTCTATGTCTTAACAATAGCCTTTTAGCAGGCCATGTATCGATCAAAAAAAAAAACAGAGGATTTTAGGGTTTTTTAAATCATTTCTTATATGCTGAGCAGAATCAGTGCTGTTGTTTATTTGGTGGTAAATTATCTGGTAACATTTGATTGGATATCTTATAAGGATGCTTTTTTCTGATTTTATTTGATTTTATTTTTTAAAACTTTATTTATTGTTGTTTTTCAAGTTTACAAAACATATTAACAGAATAAAGATCATGGAATATATTTTTTCTGATTTTAAGAACCTTTCTGTGCTTTCGAAGACATGAAAGGCACTAGGAAAGAGTTTACAGAGTCACCAATCTGTATTTGAAAATAATTTGGAGGCTTATTTTGAGCTTTATTCTATAGTCCTATGACAATTTTGGTAGGCCCTAGATGGTTTCTATGATTAAAAAATGGGCTCCAGTGTTCTTGAGTTTGGGAAAGGCTTGTTTTTGTAATTACAGCTCAGAGTTTTTGTACTTAAGATATTCCACAAACATGATGATAAATAGTTGTGTAAGCAAGCAGCATAATAAGCTGTCTTCTCTCTTGTTTGTATTGCAGGTTGGTTTTGCCTCTCTGGCTCTGCAGGTGTCAAGTATAGAAACAGGGACATGTGAAGCAATTGTGACACGAACAGGGCTGTTTGGTGACATAACTGTGCAGTGGAGCGTTGGATATCCTTCAGGTCAGGCACCTCCTGGGCTCAGACAGGGAGTGATCAGCCCAAATTCAGGTAAACTGTTTAGAAACTGAATAATCTCTGAACGGGGCATGCTCACTTATTATATGTAACCATTGAAATATAAGTGGTGTTTGATTTTCTTTTTGAGAAGTATTTGATCTGTCAGTATTTCTAATATTAAAAATATATTTTTATAGAACTGTATCGTTCATTTGTTATGTTATATGTTGATTAGAGTTTTAGATTTCATTTTAGCTTTTAATTAGCGGCTTTTCACATTGAATTATACAATAATTGGCATAGTTGCTAGGTGCCAGATAACAGATAATTAACAAAGAGTCCAGTAACCAGGAAAAAAAACTAAGTGCTAGTTAACAGTAAAGGTATAAGTAAGTTAATGATAGTAAGCATCTAATGAGTGAATATTTTCTACGTAATCAGGTAATGAGTATCTACAGTATCTGCTAATTATTTGTTCTTGAAGGAAAAAGGGGCCACTAAATTTGTAGTTAATAAATAAGTGATCATTAAGTAAAAGATAAGTAATGAGTGACTACACAGTACAATGATCAACCACAAGTAATTAGTTGCTTCATAAAAATTGATGAGTTAATTCCCATTGCCTGTTAACTGGCAGGTATTGGTCAGCCAGTTGCTATTTTTGTGTTTCTTATTGTTAATTGTTACCTTACCATGTATGCTTTTAGAAACTCGAGCTCTTGGAATCTTGTGTTCTGGCATTAAGTAAATGAATTAACAATACATGAAAAAAACTTGAATAAGATCTAATGACAGTATGAGTTATTTTGTTGATTATGTCCTCCTTTGTCGATGTGCAGGCTCTGTGACTCTGGCTCATAAAGAGAGGACCAAAGTCATATTATTAACAGCTGTTGCTGATGCGTCTGAAGCAGCTTTCTATGCTATACACCTCACAGCTGCAACATCAAGCTCTGCTGCAGCTGGCACTGCCAGACTCAGGTACAGTTTTCGCCTTAATTTAATGTAATTAGTATTTTAAAGCTATTACCTTGAAGGAATAATGCCAAAACAATCATTATTTTGTTCATTTAAATGTGTCTTTCTGGTTAAGAGCTTTTTTATGGTAGTTATTTCTAAGAGGTAGATATACCATTTATAAATTCAAATTAATTGGTGGCAGGTACATACAGTATGTTAGACAAGTATCTCACCCTGATGTCTGTGTCTCTGCACAGGCCAGGATTCACTGTCACAGAAGTGGAGCCACTGGGGATTTACCAGTTTGCCCCTGATTCCCGTAAGTTAGTCATTGAAGAGGACATCCAGATCATCACACTTTATGTCCAGAGACTCTACGGTTCTCGCGGCAACACCACCCGCCTGTCTTATACAACAGTAGCAGGCAGTGCAGCGCCTGGGGAGGACTTCACCTCAGTGCCAGATGGCCAGTTGGTCTTTGACTCACCCCGCCAAACCAACGCTTCCCTCCGCCTTTCAGTTCTTGACGACTCACTGTCAGAAGCTGATGAGTACTTTCACGTGAACCTCACAGATGTTAAAGCTCTCAATGCAAACCCAGCTTGGGCAAGTACCCCTCCACGCCTTAACCCTGAACACAGTCAGGCTACTGTCACTATCCTGGCCAGTGATGTGACAGGAGGACTGCTGAGCATTGGACCTGAACTGGTTCAGGTACCAGAGGACAAGGACGAGGAGACCCAGCAGGAAAGGAGGGTGATTCTGAGGGTCCGCAGGTCGGACAGCATGGCAGGAGCTGTGAGGGTTCGGGTCCAAGCGTATGGAGGTTTGTTTTGTTTTCCTGCACTGTGCAGTTTGGTAGCTATTTTAGATTAAGTCTTAGTCTTGATATGAAAATGCACATTTTGTTCATTTTTACCATTTTTAGTTTTTTTCCTTAGCATTTTAGAATCAGCAAAAGTTGGAAAACATTTTGTAAAGTTTAAGTCAATGAAAATTAACAATTCTTTCATCATTACTTTTCATTAAAGCTTTATTTAACGAATATGAAAAATAAACTGAAAATTTCATATGTATCTTTTGTGCTTACTTTAATGCACCATCAATACAATGTTTGCATGTTAATCACAGCAGCAGATTTGACAAAGTTTTTTCAATCTGCGGATAGTTTAATGTTTTTGGCCTCATTTCTAGTTCAGCAGTTCACTTCCCACATTGCCCCACCTTCTTGCAGATCCCTGAAAAGTCTTGAATTTGCACTTTAAAATTTGAAGGTTAAAATGATTTAAAATGTCTTATTTTTGCTTGGTAGATTTCTTAAATCTTTCTAGACTGGTGAATTAAATCTATCAAATCTGCCTAGTATACTTTATATGATTTTTTTAGTAATATTATCTTTGGTGAAAAGGCAGCGTTCGTAGCAGCGTATTATGTATGCATGCAGAAACAGCTGATATAAGAAAGAAGGACATGTATGTTAATTTTGAGCTGTAGACCTGGAACAGGGGAATCAGAGCTGTTTAGTCTCACATGAAGTCCAAGATGTTTGAGACAAAGCAATGCAAAAATGGTATTAATTTTTTTCTTTATTAAGATCTTAAATTGTATTTTTAAGTCTCAAATATGATGTTAAGAAGGGTGCAGGCACCCTGAATTAGTGTCATCTCACTGACAAAAACCAAACTTACATGTCATCATCATGAGTTTTTATCATCAGAGAGCTTTTTTTCTTGTTATCGTCTAATCTTCCTCTTGAAGTTGAGGGTCAGTGGCAAACATTTCCATCATATTTACTGGGAAAATAACATCATTTATCTGCATTTTCTATTGCTATAATCCTTAACACTATAATTCACTGTTTTATATTTAGTTGTTTTGCTGTTAATTTTATCCAGATGGAAGTGTGTCACCTCCCCCCTTCACTCTGGAGCCTGTCGGGGCTCTGGCCAAAGAGGAACAGGACTTCCGCCTTGAGTCCACCATCGTATCACTACAGCCTGGTCAGAATGAGGCCGAGGTTGTTCTCCTCATCCTGGATGATTCAGAGCCCGAGGGACAGGAAGTGTTCTACATTTATCTCAGTGATCCAGAGGGAGGAGCGCAAATCACTGATACTACACATTTGGGCTTTGGAGCTTTCACAAAGATCACCATACTTGGTAAATTAAGAAAAAATGATTTATGGAGTCAGTTAAAGATGAAAGATAAGCATAAATACAATAAATGTAAACTGTATAGTACGTCTCTGCAATGGACCATTTGGAGGAGACATTGTAATCACATCACAGCAGTTGAGTTTAAAGCATCACCATGTAAACAAGTGTGTCTGCTGTTGACACTCTTACAACAAATGTTGAAGACTGCAGTTTGAATGTCTCTTTGATTGGGTTTAAGGAAGCTACATCTGAGCTTTACATTTGGCCTTTTTATATGCATAGTACTTTACATTATAACTACCTTTGTAGCACAGACAACAACAGACTCATTCCGCTGAAATACACTGAGCAGAGCCACTCCTTAGGCTGTTGTAACAGTCATTACAGCGGTCCATAATACATAAAACCATCTGGCAAATCTCAGTGTTCGATGTCACTGACATGAAAACACAGTACAAAATAGGTTGCACTAATAGGTACATTTACCTTGAGTTTATCTTTGGCAAAGGAGCTGGGTTTTCTACAAACTATACAAAGATGTTCATCCTCTTTAACTTTATCCATCTAGGTGAGTAGTTTAGTCTCTGACAGTGAGTAACCCCCCAAAAACCCTCCCACATTGGTATGGGTAAGCTTGTCACTTTAAAATAACTAATATTCTGCTGGGAGACATCTGAAATAAATAAGAAAAGCATTCAGATAGTTCAGGACTCTAGGATGTGTACTAACCACAATCTATTGCCAGGTTACTTTCTGCCACTGTGTGCAAATACAAAAATGGCCAGTTCAGAGACCCTTTTCTTTGTACATACTTTTCTAGTCTCTGTCCTATTCAGAGTGCACATGAGCCCAAGTTTGTCCTCCGGGTCTCATTAGATGCCCCCACAGATGTGTTTGTTGTCTTAATGATGAATGATTCACTCTTTATCTACAGTTTTATTAATTCAATTTTATCTGCATAAGGTCGCTGCTTTACAATCTCCCGCTGCTATTCTTGGCCTCATTTCTTCCATAATTACTGCGCTGTGGGATAGAGATTTGATTATTGTGCATGTATGATTGATTACAAGCCTATGGGCTTGTTTTGGAATTAATTTGTTTATTTTTTTTATCCATACCAGGAAGTGACTTCCATAATGGTATTGTAGGGTTCAGTCTCAACTCTCTGATCGGCCAAGTTCTGGATGAGGATTCAGAAAACAGAACTGCTCTCCTCTATCTGCAGAGGCAAGAAAACAGGTAAAGAGATAACCAAGGTTATTATGCTTCAGAGAGAGACCTTAAGAGAGTTACTTTAAAGAACTTAAAAGGACTGCTGGATAGGAAAAGTAAAAGTCATAACTTCTGTTATCAGTAAGCTGGAAATTGCTGTGCCTGAGAAAAATACTAAAGCTTCAACCATTCCTCTATAGTTTTGTTTTAGTTAGTATAAGGAACAGACATTTATTCTTCATAATACTTTTGCAAAGCCCAATAAAAACCCGCCTATACAGTAATGTTTCTGCTTCACATTGTAGTTTTTTATTATTTTGTTGGTTTTCATGAATAATATAGTCCTTGGAGATGACAACATTCTTTTGAAATATTTAAGTAAACAGGTAAATAATGTCATTTAACTGATGTGTGAGCAGATGTGTGCAGCTATTAAGCATGCTCTTTTTCTCTTTATCTAGAGCCTTTGAGGATTTGCAGGTCTTCTGGCGGGCAACCCTCAGCAAGGCAACCTTAACTCTAGTCAGCAATGGGGTCAACCTGAGCAGAGAGCTGGTTCAGACCTCAGGAACAGCACTGTGCAGAAAAGGAGAGATAATATGTGCCTTCACTTTGGAGATCAAAAATGATGAGGTGAGAGAGATCATAAAAGCAGCAAGACCATTACTTATTGCTTTCAATTTTTCTCAAAGTTCTCAAGTCTACTATAAGAGGACAGATGAAAGATTTGGTGCCTCATTGTTATGATAATATTGAAAATTACATGTCTGTGTTTCACAGGAACCAGAGGAGCAGTCATGGTTCTTGGTGGAGATTTATCAAGTGGGTGCTGGAGCATCCATAAATGAGACCACCCGCTTTGCCAACATCACTGTGGCAGAGAGCGATGATCCACGAGGAGTTGTGTATTTTGCAGTGGGGCACAGGCTGCCAGTCGCAACTCAGATAACCACAAAACTCAGTCTCCAAGTCCACAGAAGAGCAAGCACAGCATCAGTCATGACTGTAAAATATCGCACACTGGTAAGTGATTAACAGATGTACTTCTTGAAAGTATCATACTTACAAAAACTGGTTTCACATTAAAAAATTACAACACACATTTCCCACAGATTTGCTGATGGCACAGGACACTAAGATATTATTCAGAGGTGGATCAAGAACAGTTTCATTGTTTTGGCCAGTTTTAGTGACAAGTAGATGATATTTTGTTGCCCATTACAAAGCATTTAATCAAATAACCTTGTCTCTTTCTTCATCAAAACAAAAAATCAAGTAAATCAAGAGAAGTACATGTCATTATCACAGACCTGGTACATTTGAAAAAAAAGAAGAAAGAAAATTTATTTACTTTAAAAAACATAATTTAATACTACAAATACTGTTGTTTTTAGAGTATAAAAGTACCTAAGGAGTAGAGCTGCAAGAAATATCATTACACAGATATATTGGGGTATTTTGTTGCGTTATACTGCGCCGATACTGATTTTATTTTAAAGCACAATATTTTATGGGGGCATATTTTATTCTGTTTGTTTGTTTGTTTCTTAATTTGGGCATTCATTTTGCATTTAGAATTTGGGCAATTTGCATTTAGTGGTTTAGCTTATGGCCGCTAGTTTGCAGCAGGTATTTATCCACTTGACTGTCAATATTTATGTTAAATATTTTTTATTTTTTGGTCACTGAGATGAATAATCAATGATGCAGAGCCATGCTTTATATTATTAATACTGATTAGAAACTGCATTTTATGCATACAGTATGGGGGATCCTTAATACTTTAAGAAGTTTTAAAAATGGAATTGTTTAGCTTATAGTAATGCAGTTTATCATGATATATCGCACTGTCATCCTTGCATGTGTTTGTAACATGTTGCCAGATTCTTGCCAACACACATCCCTACAACTAAGTTTATTAAGATTACATTAAACAACAATTCATCACAAATATGTAGCAGACAGTCAAGTTTTTTGTTAGTCTTTCCTAAATCAGGCTGTTTTTGTAAACAATTTCTAAATTTTATCGATCAAATTAAGATCATCTAATTAAAGTATGTTTATTAGCAGCTCCTAAAAAAAGTTTCATCCAACTGTCTTCAGTGCTGTGATGGTCGGCAGAGAGCGGCGAGTTCTTTTGTGCCACCACAAGATGGCAGCAGCCACAAATCAGCGACAAGGAAAATTACTAAATTTCAAGTGTTCATTTTACTTTTTCTAATGCATGTTCCTTACATTCAAGTGTGTCCTTCTTCCAGTAATATGTTAAGTTTCACGTGAATGATAATTAGGCTCAGTGAAGCTAAAAATGCCATTTCCATTCCCTCCCCGGTCTGTGAGGCTTAATGATAAGAGATAAATGCATTTCAGGAGCATATTCTCTGGTGTTCTAACTTTTTTGATAACATTGGTCAAAGTAACAGAGGGTCCAGTGCACTCAAACAAAAGTCAAAACCTCACAGAGACACATGTAAGGGTCATCTGCTTTCGTCTTTTACAACCAAAGCATGCTGCGGGACAGGTTTGAGTCATGATAAAAGACTGGTACGCATTTTTTCTTTCACAACATGGTCACCACTCTCAATACTCACACTAGATGGTTGCTCTAAAATTAACAGGAATTGTGCCTCATGGTACAATTTATGCTGTTTATACATTATAGTAGTTATTTTATTTTTGTCTTTTTAGTATTTCTAGGTCGTACTTTTTACTTAATCTGCAAAACAATGCCAGTCAACATGATTTCATAAAAGCACAAAACTTTTAAACATTTCTGTTAATTTTCTTTAACTGCAGGAGCTTCCTGGAGATCATGTGGTGGGCTCCTCTCTTATAAGGCCTGCTAAAGAGGGCATGGATTTCCCCAAACAGGAGGGTACACTAATCTTCAAAGTTGGTCATCCTAACACATCTTTGGATATCCTTCTCACGCCTGAATTGGCGTCATCAGTGCCCATGCCAAAGCGCTTCCAGGTGGTGCTCTACAACGCCACAGGAGGACTCAGGGTGCATCCTCAGTTTGGGCTGGCTAATGTTACTCTGGTGTCGAACTCAGAAAGTGAAGCTGTGTGGAGCCTACTGGACCAATTACATCAGCCTTTGAATTCAATTATACTGAACCAGGTGCTGCAAGGACTGATCAATACGGCCACTACAACTCTAAATCATGAGCAGATGATAGCTGTGCTTGAAGCTCTGGGGAAGGTAAGATTGCTGCAATCAGGTCAGGTCAGGTCAATATGTTGCCTAATTAATCAACTTTATTCTCAGAACTTTTTTTTACCTTTATTTTACCTGAAACTCCCATTGAAATCTCTTTTACAGGGGAGACCAAGCAAAGTTAGCAGCCAAACAAAACTGAAAAAAACACATCACACCAAGTTAAATAGCACAACAAGGATAAAAAAAAATCACACAGCAGGCATTACGTAATTGGTGATCTTTCAGTAAAAAAAGATGTATTGCTTTGTCACCTCATCCTGTGCGACCCACTTGTAGTTACTGAGTCATTTCAGTGAGTCTAATTCAAAGCTTTTGAACATTAAACCATGCCCGAGGTACTCTGTAGGGAGAGGAGGTTTTCCCCTGATCTATTAAGCTAAAGGTACAATCGCACCAAACAGGGCTCCTTTAGGTCATTAAGATATCTTTAAAGTTCTTAGACCTGATTTTTGAAATTCATGGTAATTTAAAAAAAGTTGTAAATGTCACCCGTGAGAGGTCTTTAATTTCAGATGCCACCCTGACTGAAACCAGCTGTATCAAATCTATCACGCCCCATTGAATGGCTGCTTCAGAAAACACCAAAGAGTAAAAGCAGCCACAGCACAGTGACATTTGTACAATAAGCATCATCAATCAATCATTATTTAGCACCCAGGCTTGTTACATTTTATTAAAACTAAAATCTTACTCAAAGAAATATACATTTTAGCATATATTAAGAAAACAGTTAAATTAATATCCCTTGTATTTATTGCAGTCTGTACTGCAGTGGAAAAGTTTTCATAATTACCGTAAGTTACTGTCATGAAAAAGTCTTGATATTTATTTTAAGAAATGTGAAGGAACCTTGCCAAAGCTTGCTCAGTTAATAAAACACTGAAACACTGATGAAATTAGAATTTGTTTTTAAATTTCCTGTTTACAGCATCAGTAATACAATAGAAATGGAGTTAGCAAATATTTATCAAAAATCAGGTTATTTATACCTCAGACAAGGAGTTTATGTTTTTGCCATCATTTGTCTGTCTGTCTGCCTGTTTGTGTGCAAAATAACTATAAAATTTAAAAACAGTTTAAAAAAATGGAAAAAATGGAAAAAAGGGATTTGAGTTTGGTGGTGACTCAAATCTGGATCCAGATCCAGGAAATTAACATTGCAAGTTTGAGCAGTTTTTGACGCAACAGCTTAGCTAATAAATGCTGTGACCAAGGTTTGTGCTCTCTGAGCACTTTTCATCTACAATATGCAAGCACGTTGTCAACATTTTCAACATGGAACTTAAGTCTTCACAAGCTGCATTGTTATTTCTATACAGGGGTGTCAGGGTCAAGCATGAGAAAGCAAAGTTGAGAAGAGGAAGGGTTTGCAATAAACAAAAAAATGCTGTTTTTATGCAACTTTTCAAGGGGATTTAGTTCAAAGGCTTGGAGAGATCAGTAATATTGACCTTTTTCAACAAACTGTATGATAACTTAAGTCTCAGATGTTCATACTTTTTCATTTTGACTTTAATCTGAGTTGTGCACAGAAATTATTCTGGACATTTCAACTTTTTTTCACAAAGTTCATGATGATTAAATGTCCTCATGTCATTGTTTAATTCTCCTGCCTGGCTCTAATATTTTTTCTGTTAATTTCACCCAGCTGTTTTTTTTTTATCATAACTCCTATTAGAGAAAAGGGAAACACTTATCTCAGTGTGGTGTCCTCCACTTGAATGTTGTGACCCAGTAATCTGTGTCAGACAGCTCTGTGCTTGCGGGCAAACATCACTTCACTTTGCTGCTCTGACAGATCTGAGGACTAGCTTGTCATCTGAAAGGTCTCTGTTGTCACTCTGTATGAATGCTGTGATCACTGCTCTGCTCTGATGCTCAGCTAAAGTTTACACATTGCTCAGCTGCAGACAGGCAGAGAAACCTCTGTAATATAATGTAAAAGAGGAAGGAGGAGAGAGCACAGGGAGCAGAAAAAATCTACACACCATTAAGATACAGAGGAGAACAGTGTGACAGGAGAGTATGAGAGAAAAAAGCATTTGTTCTGTGTTAAGAGCTGCACAACACTGACACTTAGCTCAGAAAGTGTTTGAAAGACAGCCAGAAAGGTTTAAAACTATAGTCCAGCTCTCAATGTAGATCAGACTCCTTATCAGAGAGTGAGCAGCAAACAACACTGAAACATTTCTCAGTGCATTTTTCCTAATTTGCGAATCCAGCGCAGTCATGTCTTTCACTGTTTCTATTCATTTGTGTTTCCTCTGAGGCAGGTACTTGCAGAGGCAGAGAGGACCCCTTTGCAGCAAGGTAGCCGTAATTTGACCTATGACCTGCTTTGTGCCTTGGCCAATCCCAGCAGAGTTGACACACGAGGCCTCAGCCATCTTGCTGAGGTGGCCGAACGTTTTGCCTTCTCTCTCCTCACCAACAGCCAGTGTGAGATGTGAGTGTCCATTTTTAAAGAACTTGCAGCTTTTAAACTTTGGGCTTTATTATATATTTATCAGATATTTTCTAAATCATGTTCAGTAAGATTTTTATATTAGCTATTCTAATTTTCTTCCCTGTGTTTTCTCTAGAAGGGGTACTATCCTGGAAACATGCCCCTATATGACTATCTCAGCCTTCCAGTGGTACCCTACACAGATCAATGGACACAAATTCAGGGGACGTAATGCAGACTTCTTCCAACTCCCTGATCGCCTGCTGGCAGTACCTGCGGTGACCACTGCTGATTGTGCCAACCTCAGCCGAATCCAACTGACTGAGTTTAGAACTGAGCACTGGTTTCTTACCAATGATACAACCACTGCTCTCAGTGGCAAGGTAGAAAGAGCTTGGATAGTTGATTGTTAAATTTAAATCACATTTTTTTGTACAGCAGGTTTTTTAGAGCACTGAGCAAGGGCAGATTTACTAAAATGGGGGAAAAAGGAAATACCTTGGCCCTGAGCCTTAAGGGGCCAAGATATAGTAATTAAAGACCCAGTCTGCAGAATGTTTGCTCTGAAACATCTAAAACATAACAACATACATGGCTACATATATGTTTTACATACATAATTTTATTTTTTTATGAAAGTGATTGGATGGTCTATGACTGTATTTATTCATAAATATATTTTTATTTTATAGCAAAGTCAGTTTATAAAGGCAGACAAGATTTCCTAGTATTGCCAATATGTTTGCGCAAAAATGTAAGACACTTCTTTGGTTAACAGTATGGCTGAAGATCATAAAGTTGTAGATGAAATAAACATTGGAAGACATTTTCTTCCTCCAGTTTTCTGCAACATATTCTGTTGTGTGTAGTACAATTTTCATTCAGCCATCATAAAGCTTAGTTAAAGCTAGTTGGTCCTTTATAAGAATAATTTTGGTGAGCACAAATAATTTCAGTATGAGAAAATTAAGGTCTCCTACACCCTATCCCGTGCATACCTTGAGATAATTTAAAATAGTATTTGAAAATATTTCAGTTGTCCTTTTTTGTGAATGAAAACATGCTGAAAGTTTCTTGACTCTTCAGGTTACAACTTGTACAACTTACTTGTAACCTGAAGAGTCAAAAAACCTAGACTCAGGGTTTAACCCCCAAACTAGAGTTGCCAAAAACTGGGGACCCCCAATGCCCTTGGAGCAAACTCCTACATTATTACTGTCATGTGCAAACATTACAGCAACATAGTCACCTATTGATGCAGAGTTTTACTTTAGATTAAATCAATTCTGTGAATATATTTTGACAAGAACGGGCAGAAATGCACTACTTGATATCAATTTTAAATTTTCCTTGTTTTCTGAAAGACATCTTGCCACCGCCTGGGGAGTCCCAACCCTGACTTAATGAACCACTGCCCAGAGTCATAACCCCACAGTATTTTAGGTTTATTTCAGCCTTAGATGAGAGCTGTAAATAAGACTTCTACTGTTGAATTACTAGTCTGATGTATTTGGTTAGAACAGCAGAGGGCAGTATTGGTCCAATAAAAATGTGCTCTGAAGCTGAGCTCTCCTCTTGTCCTCTGTTTTTATCAAGGTATTCTCTGCCAATCTCCAGGACAGAGGGTCAGGACCCCTGGAGGATGGCAATGAGGTGGTGTACCGCATCCACAGCTCTGGACCTCAAGTTAGACCAGGCCGCTCTGTGTGCCTTCTCTGGAACCAGACCACTGCAAGGTAAGGCCAATCAGATACATGCAGAGCTATCATGAAAAAACCTTAAACAGCAGATTTCTACTCAAGATAAAGGTCACCTCTAGCTGTCATCTTCACAGTTATTAAGTAAGAAGGACCAGTTTAATAAGGAAAAGGCAAAAGTCCAAGTCCAGCTCACTCTAATAAGGCCTCAGGGGTGAAGTCACATCTCCCAAGTGAAGTCTACTCCACTAAGTTTGTTGAGGACATTCCTGGGGCGAGGAACGAGACTTGGCAGGAACACAATGTTACAAGTTAAGAATTGGCAGGTGTGGCCGGAACCGCCACTTGGATTGTGTCTCCCTCAGAGTAAAATGGATTAGGGAACTGATATGGAGAGAGAGAGCAAGAGGTGGAGAGAGAAGTCAATGTCAGGGAACGGTCAGTGTTCTCACTGTGACTAGAAGGTCAAAACTAAAACTGTCACAGGATATTTTTACCTTTAATTCAGGTAGAACCAAGCTGAGGTGTAGTGTCTGTACTGTCACAGAATTAAACAAAAACATCCATGGAACTTAGGTGATCTCCTCTCCTCTCTCCTCCAGTTGGTCATCAGATGGTAGATATTGCCGGGTTGTGAAGGAGAGTGGGAACTATGTTGAATGTGCCTGCTCCCACTTGTCCATCTACACGGCTTACGCAGAGTTTGCCACACTTGCCTCCTACAATGAGGCCTTCTATGCCTCTGGATTTATCTGCATCTCAGGTAACAAAACACACTCTTCCTGTGTCTTTTCTTTTGATACATCTTCATTTTTGTTTCCGCCTGCCCACTGCCTGCTCGCATCTGTCTTCAGCTTTCTCTCTGGTGGATTCCTCCTTTGCAGTTTAATATTTTATATTCCTCCCACATTGTTATAAACAGGCACAACTTATTCATGCAAAAATGTAATTTATCATAATATCGGTTCAATTGTCACCATTCATTCCTCTTCAGGCTTTGCACTGGCCATCAGTTCCCACGTGCTGTGCTCCCGTTTTCCTATGTTTGCTGCCAAACTGCTCACTCACATGATGTTGGGCTGCCTTGGAACCCAGGTAATGCAGTTTTTCCATATCTCTTTTAGTGATACCTTTCAATAAAATAAAAGCCACAATGAGATCTCATACCCACATTTCTCAGTTTGTGATGGCTGGGACTCTGGTACACCAGATTTCTTCATGAGTCGAGCTTTACAAACCTGCATCCCCCATGATCCATAATGTTCAGTATCAAAACACAGCTTGTCACTCTCAATTTTTCCATGTCAGATCTCAATATCTGAATCTTTAATGTTACTTTGGTAGTCACACTGGCTGCACAGTCATTCAGGGCAGAACTACATATTCACTGGTGTTCAAATATGCCATGCTAAAACCCGGATGATAAGCTGTTGTAGATATCATGGCTCTTTTTCTTTCCCCCAATCTCAGTTTGACAGTTTTCTAATTTTGCACGAGTTCTAATGTTCTTTATCTTTACCATCATGTCCCTTTAATAAAGATAAAGACCATGTAAAATTTTGCCATCATCTTTGGAGCACAGCAGGGCAGCATTATCCACTGATGCACGTATAAACACAACTTTGCTGGCTTAGTCTTGGTATGACCAAAAAATCCACTGGAAATAGTATCTTTTCCAAACACTGTTTTTTGAATTTTTCATGGAGCTGGGGACATTTGTCCATTGGGCTGGATTGTTTTTGTGTGAGGTCCAGTAAACAATATCTTATTAAAAAAAACATAATCATTCCCAAAATTTGCAAAACAGTTTGATCCAACGACGTAATCTAATTTAAACCAATTGTGTTCTAAAAGCTAATTTTTTAAAAACTTTTAACTCTCTGACTCACTGCACAAAGCGAGACATGCACCGAGTGGATTCAAACAGTAATACAAAACACAGGAAGTAAGAACTTCACAGTTGAACTACTGTTAAATTTGGTATTTAAGCAGAACATTTAAAACCTCGTTTTTCATCTGAAAAGCTTGCCTATGCCGAGGTCAGACTACACAATTTTTTTCATCGGTAATAACAGTCAGTATGTCAGACTAGGCATCCACAGAGCCATAAATTCTTACAGTGACTTGCCCGACGATCAAGACAGACTACACGACTGAGACTGACTGCATATAACAACTGGTATGATGACGGTGGAAGGAGGAGGGGCAAAACCTAAGACCACAAACAAACACACTGTATTTAGAGAAGAGTAATTAAGTTTTGATCTACAAACATTATGTTGCATGATATGTTAGTTTGCTGGTAAATGTAAGCAGTTACTCACCATGTTGAATCTGCTGTTTCTCCCCAACCAATCTTCAACACATCAGAAGGGCAGGGACGTTTCTTAGCTCTTAAGAAGCTCTCAAGGCATCAACCTCAGTTTGTTTACATCCTTGATTGATGCACATGTAAAGCTCCCAGTGCTCTCATTGGTCATTGTCTCTGATGTAGAGAAACAAATCATTGGAGGCAGGACAAAAATCAAGCAAGCTAGACTTTCTGTCGTGGAGTCATTAGGCCGACGGGTCTTGAACCCCTACGTCTGTTGTTTCGGTTCACAATCGTTCATAAAAAGTGTAGTTTGACCCCGGCATTAGGCCTACATATCAGTACAACAGTTACACCAGTAAAAAATGCTGAGACAGAGTCATGACGGTAAGAGCAGCCACCACAATCACAAACTGCACACAACCTTTGGCCATTAACATTCACTCCCATTCATCTGCGCTTTTTGTAAATGTGGGAAACACAGCAAGGCGGAGCTGATGGGGTTGTGCCACTTTTATCAGCATTTATCTCCCAGAAAGACATGCATTTCAATAGTTCAGTCAGACTTCAGGGAGGCCCTGGTCTGCCCTGGCCCCTGGCCAAGGTACATGTGAATGACACTTACTGTGGTTAAGAGGGAAGATGCTAATGGCTCATCTCCACATTCAGATACAAAACAAGAGCAAAGTGCACGCAGTTGCCTAACTGTGAAGAAGTGTTCGTGCTTGAAGATGTTTAGATTATTTCACTGTCAATCAAGACCTAGAGATGGAGAAGATAATGAGGCAAATTAGCCTGATTCATGGTGCTACTTGAGGGCTGTAACTCCATTTGTCTTCACTCATCAGTCAGGATTAAACTTTTAGCTCTGATGTTGGCCAATCTTCATTTTTGGTTGTTGTATTTGCTGCAGTCCAACTAAAAGTTGGCCCCAGTTAGCCCCTGGGCTGCAGTTTGGACACCTTTGTTCTGTACCCATGTAACCATGTCTGAAAGTTTTTTTTGTAGGTGTGCATCAATAACTACCATATTCAGTGCAGGACTCTGTCCCACACCAACTGCAGCATTTGTGTCTCTGTCATTAGCCTTTGTTTGTATTGACACATCCTTTTATATTGCTTGAAATGTAGATTGATGAGGAACCTTTAAACATGCAATAGTGACATTCATCTCTCTTTTCCATGAGAATCAATAACCCATGAGTTTACACAGCTGTGTATACCCACACCTTTTCTTTCAAAACACACACACAAATACTGAGAGTGACATTAAAACAACACGAACACACATACTTACTTATTAATATTAAAATATAATAAGTACGTGACTGAGCACACACACTCTTTGCCACAGGCCTGTCTTGTTAGCCACTAGACATGTCAGGGTTATTTTCTTGGAAATGAGCATAGATGTGAACACACATCATCCAATGTCATTTGTTGCGTAGTTTGCGGGCAGCACGTCATGACAACACAACCATGCCCCCCGCACCCGCGGTCATTAAAAACGCAAGCTGTCACATAAGCAGTGAGCGAGATAGATATGTGGCTGCAGGTTAGTCTCACAGCGGGTGCAGATCATGCATGTGTGTATGTGTGTGTGCGAGGGAGTGCGGGACTGGTAATTTTCCACTGGTCCCCCTCTCTTTGGTTGACAAACACGAGCCCCTACTAAAGCAGACTGTCGTTGGGGGCGAACCACCTCGAGCTCGACCTGTTTATGGCCCAGGCAGAGCCCCTGAACCTGAAAGGGTTTTGGATGGAAATTTCCGTCCTGTTCTGTTCTTGTTGGTACTGTATTGCATGTTAAGGCGACTTCCCTTCATGTGCACGTGTCTGACATTGTGTCAGTTAAGGAAAAACATGGGTGTGTTTCTGTGGCCTTCTGGTCAAGGATCCATGATGAAGGGTTGGTTTTCTTCAGACTGTCAAACAGAAGGCCTCTAAGAGAATGAGCAGCATGGTACTAAGATGTATCCCCTGAAGGCTGATTCGTCAGAGAGAGTACTTAGTTTCAGAGTTATATTAGTCTAGAGTATGAGACAATAATGTTTTTTTTTATCAATAAAATTTATGTTGGTGTTAATTTAGAAAAATGATCCCAGGCCTGATAATCAGTAAAGATTGTTTCCATTAAGAACCAAAGCAGTAATGTGCTTATCAATTATAAAGTAATCTTTTTTCCTGTTTGCTCTGAATAACTGTGATTTTATTTTTATAAGGAGCACTGTCATTTACTATTAGTGTCATTGTTTTTGCAAACTGGTAGTTTATTTGATCTTATATAGTGTCAGTGAGTATGTTAATGTTGTTCATCTGATGGTCATTTAAGTCCCTGTTTGACATCTGTCATAAGGTTGATGTGGATCTTAAAGATGTCTTTATTTCCTCATCCATAGCGCCAATAAAACTCTGATAAAACACATTTTAAGAATACTAGTGAGCTCTCACAGTAAAGGATTGTTACTCCAAGTGCAACGTAACTGTGATACAGCCAAGTACATATCAACATTTTCTTTTGCCCGTTAGTCTTTAGTTAATAGGTAGGCCAATCAAAAATTTTTACCCAAATTATTATTTTGACTTTATTGGTATGATACAAGTGTGAGGCAACATCTGTTGGATGTTTTTTATGCCTAAACATTTGGCACATTTTACTTACTCCTGGGTTTGTATGTGCTCTGTTCTTCCGTGTTTCGGTACAAACATGAAACAAAGCATGCATTCTTTTCTGCATGAAAGTTATTAGTTTAAAACTATACTCTATATTATCAGTGATATTAATGATAAAAAAATAATGTTTGCTTTGGGCTCAAGACACAAAAATCAATTAAACTTTATTTTACTTTTGGATGAAAAAGAGAACATTATGAAATCCTTATCATCTGTGTAGCCCTGAAATCTCTTTAAATGTTTAGGGTAACCTAACCAGAAATTTCCGTGACTCTCTTTATTGTTTGTGCTGCCGATTTTGATGATTTTTCTAATGTTTGCATGTTATGGAGATGTTAGGGTGGGAAAATACAGAAGAGAGCAGCAGCATGGTACTTTCAGGGTTAAGTATTGGTGAAACATCCTGCTGTTTGCATTCACACATGCAGCTCACCCTTGCAAGTTTGGGAACATTTAAAAAAAAATAAGAAGGAAAAAGACTTTGCTATGCTAAATTGGAGAGTTGTTACTTTGTTGACAGCATTTTGTCTCGAGCTTGTAGGTGTTAGCCTTGCTTGTGTTTCACCATTTATCTGAACTGTCAGGCTTCAGCTGTACTGACAGAGGGGGCTCTCCATCTGTAGTGGCTGAGCTGATTTAGTCAATGATGCTGCCCCCTGTGGGTGGGACATTTAAGTTGCCTGTTTCATTTTTGTATATCTCACAGCAATAGTCAGCTATAATATAGAATAATATCACAACACTCTCTAAGGGTTTTGACCATGTGGGGGCTATGGTTCAAGTGAGTTTAGGTTCTTACTGTACCCGGGATTCTGCTGTAATTCTTTTCTCTTGTTTGGAGTTAGTTATTCCCAAACCAGATGTATTTTTTGGCCTTTTAACTACATATTAAGAAAAGTACAAAGAAAAGAAAGAGGAATGAGCCATGAAGACAAAAGAGTTGATCATTTGCAGGATTTTAAGATAACAGCAATATCACTTCTTATTTTAATAGAATTTGTTTGGCTCTTGGTCTCTAAGTCATATTTATCCTCATTTAATATAGATATCAAATGACTGTCTTAGAATTGCTAGTTGTTGATATAACATTACACATTACTATTTAACCAGAGAACCAGAAAGATGCCTTATCGAGCTTGGATTCAGAACAATACACTGACTGTCTCCCACTCCACATGGAAACAGACATATTGTGGCAATTGACAGAGTTTATATTTTCACTCATGTTGACAGGCCTTAAGAGGCATCTAAGGGTCAAACTTTTGTAGTTCCTTGTCAAGACACCCACAAGTGGTTTGAGAGTGGCTTCTGACTGTAGCTACAGACCTCCCACTCAGATATGCTGTGGTTTGTTCTATTCAGCAGCTCGAGGGAGAGATTGGTGTGTACACATATTTTTGTGTTGTTGTGTGTGATTGTGCATTATCTCTGTAACATCAGAGTTTAAGTATAGACAAACAATGCCTCTGGGGGACAGTTTGTTATCCCCTCAGCAAGCCCACTGAAGTTTGTGTTGAGTGGAAATTTACTCAGCATGCATAGATTTTGACGGAGGGTTTTTTTTCTATTTCGAGATTTGAATGTTAATTTGTAAAGTATTGCACAACGACAATTAGAGATCAAATTCAATACAACATGCCAATATTGATGAGTGTAATTGGCAGTATTATAAACAACTAACTAAAATTGCATTACATATTAATTTGAGCAAAATGCAGCATGCATGCATTTGCAGTGTCTGCAGTATGCCAAAAATATCCAGATACTATTGATTCAGAAAAAATGAACAGTATGCATTGGACCGTCTGTGGTATGGTTTAACACCTTGAAACAGCCTCCTGGTCAGAGGTCAAAATGGAGGACAGCAGGAGTGCAGATCAGTGCCAACAGCATTAGTCTGTTAGCAGTAGCATTCATTCTATTACATCTACAGTGCAGAAAGACAAAAATTTGTAAATTTACACTTTTGGAGTTATACTTAGGTGTATAATGTTTCACTGGTCGATGTTCAGCCAGTTAATCACTTTGAGGGTTTTTTAGTCCTCAGTAAAATGCTGCATTTTGGCAGCGCTAGCCATTAACTGAGCTATCATTTACTTTTATTTTCAAGACCAGAATCAAAAAACAGCTATGTGCACTAAGCTTTGGGGAGGAAAAAAACAAAGTCTTTCTTTTATTTTTAAAAGGAGAGGAATAATTTGTAGGCCTTCAATATATAATTTGTGCTGGAGAAATACTTGTTCTGGCCTTTACCCCTGCGCAATAGCTGGCAGTAATCCACTTTAAATATTGTTTGCCTCCTACCAGAAAAAGAAATATAGGAGCAAGAATCAGCTTGGTTGGGTCTAGTATACTGTGGGGTGCCAGTGGCTCAGAGTGTATAGTTGCTTGACTGACTTGAAGGTGGAGGATTCAAGCCCAGCATCAGCAATTACATGGCTATGTGTCCAAACCCCGATTACTCCCACTGCAGTGTCAATAGCTTGTAGATGGGTATGCAAGTGCAAGGATGTCTCATCTGATGTTTGTGGAAAGCTTACATAAAAAAGTCAGCCATCAATGGGTGAGAGGGACAGTGAATGAGTGTGAAAGGGTAAGTGAAGCCAGAAGTGTAAAAGTGCTTTAAGTTATCAGAAAGACTAGAAAAGTGCTGTACAAATTTAAGCTTGTGCCCTGGACCTGCCTGATTAATGTCTGTAAACAGACAGATCCATCTGGCCAAGATGGATCTACAATTGCTAGTTGCTCTAAACAGCACGGCCCAATCAGAGTCTTTTAGAGTCAGTAAGAGGTGGGAGCTACAAGTTAGACAACAGCAGGAAGTGACTGCACGTTCAGCGATTAGCATAGATGCTAACAGCTTCAGTAGGAATTTTATTAGATCATTGCTTTATTAAATGAAAAACAAATATCAACACTACAAACTTCTCCATAGCACGGATATTTTTGCTCCACTTCCTACATGTTTTGAAGAGAGTTTGTTTTGCAAAGTCTCTGAGATTCTGTAGCCCAGTAGTGCCTGCCTACTACACCATCTGATTGATCCGTAATGTGGTCCATCTGGTGTGCCATGCTAGTACAAGTTCAGGTCAATTTACCATTTACTATTTATTGCAAAATTACATCCTAAATGCTTTATACTGCAGCACAACAAATGTGGCACAACTTCTTTGCAAAACACCAGTCTTAAACCTATGTTTTAGGGTTTGTTTGTTTTTTTCGCCATGCTCAGACATTTAAATCAGCTGTAAACAGAAAAAAAACACACTACTTTGGATAGACCACAGTTATGTGTGACCTCAGACAAATCAAAAAGTATAACCTCTTCTAAAGATCAGATTTCATGTGTTTGCTCAGTCTCCAAGGGACACAGCCTTTCCAACTTAAGTCTTAATTTGTTTTACCAAAATATTTAACAATGACGAAAGTTACAGAAAGCTTACAAAACCACTGACGTGTTTTCTTAATTTGTGACCAAAGTTTTAAAAGACTTGGTTTCATATCACATTTGCTCGAACCTCCTTTTCTCATGTTTATTTATTTTCAACTCATTGGGCACTTCATCACCCTGTCAACAGTCATCCCTTCTCCACAAGTTTTAGAAAAATAGAGGAGAGTGTTTGCTTTAAGCTCTGGCCAGAGAGATTCCCAGCAGAGGATAAAATGATATCCAAACAGCCAACGGCATGGCTTACTGACGTCTTTTCAGGGAAGGGTGAAGAAGTGGTGGAGAGGTTTCTGTGCTGCTGTACAGGTCAGTTCATGTCATGACATTTAATAAACAGGAAAATTCATTACTCTGACTGTTAGAAAATAATCGAACACAGTCCACAGGTGTAAGATCTGTAATGTTAACAAGATCTGGCTCCACTGAAAGTTGCGAATCATTTTTTCTGTTGCCCAGTAGTGTTTGTAGGGTTTTGTTTATTCTGAACATATGACTGAAAATATAGAAATCCTCCTGCCCAGGTTTGGTTGTAAATGTGGGAAAGAAACCTCAATCTCAATCTCTATTGCAAACAAAACACAATGTGATTTCTCATGCATTGTAATTAAGTCGTCCTCCACATCCCGGGCAGCTTTCCCACACGCTCAGTGAAATGTTTATCCCAGTGGTCCCAGTGCTTTATTCCAGTATATGGGAGGTGTTTAGGTGACTCTTAGTTTGGTTATGGAGGATTTCCTGTTAGCTCTGGGAATAGATCCAGCATTCAAAAGTCCGCACACACATGCATATCCACTTACATCCCACCACCCTCACATCCCGTCTTTGAACCGCAAAGAATCTTGTTTTCTAAATGCCCCTGTTTGTCATCAGAGGGTTTGTGTTCGTGATGGAGGGGATTTAGGTTTTGGACAGCACACGTGAAGAATCACAAGACCTCCAGGAAGGGGAGATATGACCTGTGTAATCAGAGTCCTTACTGTGTCCTTCTTTGTGAAACACAAAATCAACTCAAGTCTGTTTAGTTCAGGAGAGTATATGTAAATCAAGCAATCAATTAATAAATCTTTATCTGTATAGCGCCAATTCATAACAAGTGTTATCTCAAGACACTTAACAATAGAGCAGGCTGAAGACAAACTCTTCAATTTATCAATACACAAATATGTATATACACATATAAAAACACACACATATATATATATATATATATATATATATATATATATATATATATATATATATATATATATATATATATATATATATATATATATATACACAAATACATACTGTACATCCAACACCCAGCATGAATCCATATAGCCAATCATGAGTCCCTCCATCATGGCAGCAAGAAAAAACCTCTGTTTAGCAATCTTGAATGTGGATCCCAGTCTCATGATGAACAGCCATCCACACTATGCTGTGTTGGGTGTGTGGGCGAAGGAAGGGAGGTAAGCGGAGACAAGTGGACTAAAGTAAGAACTAAAGCAGAGACAAAGGACTGAAAATAAGAATTAATGGTAGTGACAGACTCATGGACGTCCAGACCATAAATCTGTCAATCTGTCCCCTCCGTAGTTGTCTCCATTGAGTATAAATTCATTAAAGGTAGGCCTCTTGAGATGTGGCATCTCATTTTCAAGAGGGACCTCATGTCTGTATGCTGCTAAAGATCATTACTGTTGATGTTAAGTCAACCATGGATACAGAGATCATTCTAATGTCTACATGAACAACTGTAATGATTATGAACTGGAATGGGGCCAAAGAAATGGCCAAATATTTCTTATATCTGTAATTGTAGTTATTGAGGCTTCAAAACTCCACAGCAGCAGGCAGTCCACACCAAGGATCCCAGGCCTCCTACAAGACAAGAGCCAGAGACGAGTACAGGAGCAAACAGAAAGGGGCAGAGGCAGATATATAGAGAGACTGTTAGAGAGACAGAGGGATAGAGCCCAGTGTGTCAGATCCCCCCAGCAGTCTAAGCCTATTGTATCTTAACTATGCGTCTAAACTATGAGCTGGTTACTAACTGAAAGCTTTATCAAAGAGGAATGTTTTAAGTCTAACCTTAAAGGTAGGAGAGGGTGTCTGCTTCCTGAACCGTTGGTAAATGGTTTCAGAGAAGAGGAGCCTGATAACTGAAGACTCTACCTCTCATACTACTTCTAGAGAAGTAGTATGTGCTTTTCCTGAGAACATTAGGACCAATCAATCATTAAATCAATAAAATACTTCTCTAGATGAGGCCATGCCCTTATGAACATACTCTGCACTAAAGTGTTTCTTTTCAATTATTAAGTACATTTTGAGAGATGATAGAGGTAAAAATGACACAAATAGATACCATGTGAGTTGCTCATATATGTCTATGTTTATATAGTTACAACTATAGGATAAGCAACAAAGCAATGATAGCACTTTAATACTCATTAGTTCCCCCTGTTTAGTTTTATTTCATCTTGTTTCTTAAAATTCAATTTTTAGCACAGTTTCTAGAAAATAAACAAGGCCAAGTGCCCAGTATGTCCTTGATTACACTGTAATATAATGCTGAGCTTTTTTACTGTCTTTCAGCTAAAGCTAATGGCATGAAAGCTATGATATGGTTTAACGTATCAGCAGACAGGGCCTGTGTTACTGTGAGAGTGTGTCGACAGCCTGGTGGGGAGGTGAAGACGGCCTCCTGGGAGACTCACATTACGATCCAATGGCTGGTCCAACACTTTCTGCCTTGTGTTGCCTCCTCCTCTATTCAAGTTAGCAGCATCTTTCCTGTCACTGATCATTATGACCTTGTCTCTTCTGCCTAACTTTGGACAGTGAAGCTTAGCTATACCTGATACTCACTTTGAAATTTTGCATGTAACATTTCTTATTGTCTTCATTTGTTGTTTATTACTTTAATCTCTTTCTGCTTCCCTCTGGGTGTTTCCCTTCCCCCCTGCTCTAACCTTTATTTCACAAAACGATGAGTAATGTTCCTGTTTCTATTCTTTGACCCCCTCTATCATGCTACCTGCTGCTGGGCTCAGTGGGAGGTGTGACATTATGAGCTCACATGAAGACTGTCTCTCTGTGCCTCATCCACTCCCTCTCTCTTTATCGTTGTAAAAGTGACCGATCACATCCTGTGTGACTCATCACTTCCAACAATTTCAACATTTTCATGTGTGGATCTTGTGTGAACTTGTTACAGATACTCTCAGGGACACAAACGATACAGTGAATTCACCCTCAAAACCAAGTTTATTTTAAACAGGTGTAAACATTTAATGTTTCCAAGATTCAAAATGTTTCTTGTCTGTCTCCTGTTATATAAGCTCAAACATCAAACATGACATTCATTTGCTGTTTGGATAATCAGAGAGGTTCTGGTAATTGAATAGATTTTAATTTTCAAAAGTGTGATTATGACAACCCAGATTTGAAAAATGGGAATATAGAGTTTCTTAAACTTTGTTGCAGTTGTACCCAGAGTTATGGCTTTAGAGTGGTCTAGTTACAACTGTAAAAACAGTACAAGGGATAGGGAAAGTCATTTAGCATTTTAGCATCTTTGGTGCCCTTGTCTTTGTTTTAGAGGATTTTTGAATGTTTTTTATCTATATTATATATTATATTATTTTACTTCATTTTGTTTTTTATGAATACCTGTAATAGGTTTATGACATTAAATACTGCTGAAATTGCCCCACTTGTAAAATCTAAAGAATTTTGGTGTCTTCAAATTGTAGTTGCAAGGAGTACAGAGTTGTCTGGAACCTTTTTGTTGATCGTCTTATTAAAAAAAAAAAACACTATTACATAAATGACATTAATAAAATCCAGAAAACTTGAAAACAACAGACTAATCAGGCACTTTTCTACACACACACACAAAAAATAACTTTATCAGTAACATTCTTTACATAAAGGATGTTTAAAAATGTACACACATTTTTGTACCCAGCCTTCTCCAGGATATGTATACAAAGATTTTAGATTTGTATGTGCTATACACCAAAAAGCACTGCTTATTATGAAAGTTATTTCAAAAGTGAAAAAAACAGAATCAAAAGATATTATATTCAAGCCTGATACAGTAAAGTATATTTACAGAAGTAAGCAGAGACAGAATAAGCACTGGTTACTGCTGTGTTTTTATTGCCTCTGCATTTGTTTTTGGTGAATTTAACACAATCGCAAGATGAAGAATTTGTGAACCAAATTTAAAAAATATTTTCAACCAACTGAATGCACTTTTTGGTTTGAATGGTACTTAATGTGACTGAAAAGATAAATTATAGAGTAATTATGTTTTAAAAGGCATAATTTTTCAGAGTTCACATACATGCCAAAATGTATTCCTACTTTTCTTATAATAGTGTGTGAAGTTTTACAATTTTCTGAGATCTCAAGAAATGAATACATTATCTTTAAACAATCCAAATAGCAAGCTAACAAGATAAATAAGTAAAGATTTCAAGGAATCAACTTATTTACTTGTTGTCTTGGCCAAGCTTTGTTAGGGACAATATATGGATCTATGTCCTCTTTGGGCTTCCATATATTACAGACATTTGCCATTTTTTTTTCCAGGCACTCACTCACTCACAGTCCACTAGAAGCAACCATGTCACCCACTTCTGGATCCTGAACTACTTGAGAATCCCTGATATTAACAACCTGCAAAAAACTTAAAAAGACTAAAAATAACCCCAAAAAGTGAAACTCCCTGCATAACAAGTTGCTCTTTGATCACCGCACACCTAGATTTACTTTAATATAGGACTCTCTCATCTGCTGCAGCACCCTGAAATTTTAGATAAACTTCTCTGCACCATTTAGCATAATGATAAAAATATATGAGTTAGCAACATGTGATTTAAAGCTCCCTATTGTTAGAAACTTTCGTACCATGCTCTCTTTAGTCATGCACGAAATGTCCACGCATCACGGGTACTTTAATTTATCAGCACAGTGTTCAACTTTTTTGAGTCATTAAGTCTTACACTTCCTTAAAACACAGTGTACACTTTTGATAATTAAATGCAAACATTAGCACTTTATTAAACATTAAAAGAGGAGTTTAACCATCCTGTAAAGCCCTCATGCATGTACTGCTGCACAATTACCTCAAGGAAGTCATTATTTATAAAAACACCATAGTTATTCATCTACCAGGGTGCTCAGACATTAGTGTTTTCTGAATTACATCATCAAGTTCAGCTTAGGATGAAACATGCACATGCTCAGGTACTGTTTTGTGTGTGATGCAAAGCTTCCATTGTAAACTATTGAGCAATAGTAAGAGATTGTTGCAGTCACTCATTTAATTCAGCATAAAGAAAAATGTGCATGTAGATCAAACTCTTTAGATGTAAAGTATTTGCAGTGCTGACTTTGTGTGTACACTGTGCTTTTATCTCAGGATTCTCTGTTGACCAGATTGATAGTATTGATTGTCTAACTATCCATGGAGCTGCAGCAGACTCTGACCCTTCTGTTCTCTGGAAGTTAAATTCTTCTTTTTGCCAAATTTGTGTTACCCTAGAGGCAGGTGACCTGAGAAACATTGCCATGACCTTTCCTCTGTTTCCAGAATAGACCTGTAAACATGAGGCCCCAGGAGACATTCACCTCAATCATGGTCACGTAAATTAGATGCTGCTTTGTCTGGCAGCTCTGAAGAGCTGATAGGATGTAAAATGCAGATTTCACAGACTGGGGTGGTTTTTGTGGTATGATGATTGGTAAAAGTCTTATTTTTAATGGTGTAGGGACATGTTTTATAGGTGGCTTTAGGTTGTTGTGACCTTGGACATTCCAAATGAATTTAGACAGTCCTTTAGTCACCGTGGAAAAGTGCAAAGTTTGAAGAAAACACCTTATGGTGCTTTAAGATAATGTGTCATACCTAAGGAATGAGCATAAGGCTTAATAAAGGATTTCCTTTATCCTTCATCTGAAGTGAATATTTGTGTAAAGTATGAGGAAATTTCCCCACAGCTTCTAGAGATTTACTATTTACCAGCAAATAATGCATGCGAAGCCTGTTGATCCTGAAATCTGGCCTCCAAAATCAAACAGATTATACTTGAGTCTGACTGAAAATGTCTGTAAAGGTTAAAGAAAACCTCTCACAGCATTTTTGAAATACAGCATTTACAAACAAAAAAGAAACATGAGGCACAGCCATAACCTTAGACCTATGACCTCCAAAATGGATAAAGTTCATCTTTGAGTCAGAGTGGACTTTTTTCAAATGTTTGAAAAAGAAATCTGTCAAAGTGTTTCTCAGATGTTGTGTCCACAAGCAAGGAATGAACAAAATGATGATCTTGACCCATAGCCTTCAATATCAATTCAGTTTATTCTTGAGCTAGAGTTGACATCTTGGAGAATGTTTGACTGAAGGCTCAGACATGTTGACCTGTGACCTCCAAAGTCTAATCACTTATCACTAAAATTAGTGATTAGACTTTGGTAATAATAATAAAAAAAATAAGTTTGGTAAAAATCACTCCAAGTTTTCATGAGACTTTGTGAAAGAAAACGGCCCCCAACAGAAGTATGGATTACCTGAAACATCATGCTTTGGCCTTGGCTGATCTGAGAGCAACGGCATGATATAACTTTCTTATGAGACAGTTTAAAAGCCTCCCAGCTAGTAGTCTAAGCTCAAAGAATCTCAAACTTAATGAACTTTACAAACAGGTTTAAGCCAAATCTTCCCCCTGGACCGAGACCCATTGATTTCCCAATCACTGCCGGTCTCAGTAGGTAAATAAAGGCAGTCGATCAATAACCAAGAGATTAAAAAAAAAAGTTTGCAAATCAAGTTAAGTGCTCATACCCTGTTTTTATTCTATCATTAAGAACATATAAGAACAAAAGGGTAAGTTGTAATAAATATGTTTGCAAGAAAACAGTCCCACTGAGGTCATTATTTGCCAGCTTCTTGTTTCTCTTCCGGAACTTTACATACACCTTTTTGCACCTTTCACCAGATTTCTTGGAGTCACTCAGTTTGTCATCCAGGACTTTATCAAACAGACACTGTGAAAGATAAACACAGGGAGTTCAACGTCCTCTAGCCGCTTCTATTTTGGGGAGTTTGACAGCTTGTCTTGGCAGACCTCTGTGTGTGGCAGTCAACTTTGCAGGCTTACATAGAAGAAATTGAAGTTTACCCTGAAATTGCTGGGTCAGTGGTGTTGCTCTCGTGGTGTGATGTTTGCTCTGTTTTCTTGGTTAAACTGAACAGGATGTTTCCCTGCAATTAACATTAATGCTGTCTGGCTTTAACCTCGTAGTACAGTTAATAATTACATCTTTAAGTCATTGTTTGTAAAGATTCAGCTGAACACCTTAGAGGCCATTTGAGGCTTTTCCAATCCCAGCAACATTAGAGAGAGGGATTGTGTAGGCTCTGTGATGCCAGTCTCAGATCCTGAAATAGAAAATTAGAGTCGCCTGGCTTCCTCGAATAACCAGGAAATGCTGAATGGAGGAAGGAAACAGTGTATCTGGCAAATCTTCTGCTGCATCTATAATAAGATCTTTTGTTCTTGGCTTATCAGAAAACTGTCACAGCCCTGCTTTGCTAAATCCTTTTTAGCTTTGTGCAAAGCTTGAATCTCAGCCTTATTCTTTTTATGACGCAGTAATTGAAGTTGGAGATAATGACAAATGCAGACACTGCTAAATGTAAATACATTACACTTAAAATAGACTCAATGTTAACACAGACATACTAACACACATATATACTCACAAATGTTGAAAATTACATACATCTGTAAGAACCAGAGTCTTTCACGTAATGTCACAGTAATAAAGCAAATCCATATGCTCACAATTAAATATGCATAAACTTGCATAAACACTCACAGATGGCTGTATGTGCACATGCCCACTCATTTCTGGTCCTCTAACCCTGTGCAGACACACATAGCGCTTCAGTCTGCAGCTGTGTGTCATTTTGGCCTGTAGGGGTCACTGTAGCTCCATAGTCAGAGCCAAGTTCAAAGGTGGCTCTGAATGAATCCTGATCAATGAGTCCCCTGAGCTCTTCTTTTTATGACTAGAGCCTATAGAGGTGCATTTAAAATTGCAGCACTTACATCAAGATGAAAACAGTTTGAGAGAAATCCTCTGTCTCTCCCTCTCCCTCTGGATAAAGTTTTGAGATAAAATGTTGAAATTGTAAACATCCACTCTGACTCTCTGCTGCAGATTTATCATTTTCTATTATCTTCCAAGATTACAAATTACAGTACAATGAAATTATAGCTGTAGGATTTAGCAGAGTCCAAGTTATAATAAGAGGTCCCTCCTGATTATGCAACACATGATAGTGCAGCTGTGGCTTTGATTAAATTACACAGTGTGGACTCAAAGTGCAATGTAAAGCGAGTTTGTGTGGACAGGAGTAGTGTGTATGGAGCCTGCAGTACTTTACACGATAAGACTCTTCACAAATTGATCGTCATTGCAGCCGTGCCATGACTGACAATGAGAGCAGCTGCAGATCATCCAGTTTGCACAGAAGGGATCTCTCTTGGATCGATAGCCTGTTTGGCAGCAGACGAAGGATAGTAATGCTTCAGTGAGCCCACATGGACTTCTGCATACTTTCTGATCAATAACGTCCTGCCATTATCTGTACATTGGTGCAACAGTTCACCATTGAAGGCTCTGCAAGTTTTCTTGTGAAGTTTTAGTGTTACTCACATTGCATTTTTATAGCTATATACATGTTAACATGCACAATAGTGAAAAAAAAAAAAAAAACTTATTTAAGACTAAAACCCCAATTTTCACCCCTGATGTCTGCTTTTCAGTCACTTGGTGATGTCTTCTGTAAGTTTTTGCCATAAAATACTAGTTTTAAAGTCAACCTAACAGTACAACAGATTTCAAAGAGGGGGAAAGTATCTTTCCCAGACCTAGAGAGTGCTCCAGCCATTCTGTAATCTTGTTAGTGAACCCTGGTTATTATGCCTGAGGTGAGCGTGGCTACATGGCTCGCGTTCATCAGGTGTAAGCAAAAGAAAAAAAAAACAAAGCCATTAAAGGCATAATATCTTACTTTACTTCAACAAGTTCACACTAGTACCAGGTGTCTCCAGAACATATTTTTAAAGTGTCTTCCCACTTTAAAAATATGTACACCCGAATGAGCTGTTCTTGACTGCACCCCTCTCAGGCTGTGGATGTGGCTTCAGCTGTTCACCGCTGTGCTCTAATATTTACTGTGGCTGCATAGACATACCTAGACACGTGCCTTCCACTAGAGCAGCTCGTGGGCCAAACTACTGGTTGAAGACGTGCATAGAGGTGTATTAGAAGAAATTTTTCGGACAGCCTGCCTAAGCACACATTTTCTTAAAGGTGGAGTAAGCAACAGATGGAGAAAAGTGATAAATGAAGGAAACAATTTTTGTATGACAACACTCAACATTGTTATTTGTGTGATGTGTTACCTTTGAGTCATCTCAGCACTACTTGATACAATGGCTGAGGTTAAGAGACAAAGAGAGGGATACAGTAACAAGTGAAGCTAAGAAGACAGTGTGACTGAGCAAATATTATTGCTTTAAAGATGAAAGTCCAAATAGTTTGGTGCAATTCATTAACACAAAAAGGTCTGAGAACCATTGTTAACCTTTCACATGTAAAATGTCAATGTTGAAGTGCAAAAAGCTACATTTCCTTGACTGTCCACTTGAGGCTGACTATGGAAGCATTGAAATTTACACGTGCCATGTTATAATATGCATAAGAAGAGTTGGTTTAAAGTCTGCCCTAAGTCCCCCTCTTTGTTTGGTGCAAATCTGATTAAAGTTAGTCTGAGATGTTTCAATAAAGAAGCGGTTGAAGATTTGCTTCAGAGACCAACCTGTGTAACCAAATGGCTGCCATCACTCTGACTGGATCCTATACTATCTACGGTCCACTAAGGACGTCTATTATAATACATTTTCTAGCATTTATAGACTTTTGTTAAGCTATTTCATATTTTGTTATTTTTCCCAGACTGGCATTTAAACATTCATCAAATGTAGTAGTGCAGTCTATTTGCAGATTTGTGGACATGCCCTTCCCATGTATGCACTAAAACACATGCACAAACACACACTTAGTCCCACATGCTAACACACACACACAGAGTTGTGGGGGAGCAGAGTAGACCCATTGAGTGTGTGTGTCTTGGGAGATGACCTCGAGCAGCTGTGTTTTTATAGGCATGTGTATGCACATGAATGCATGTGCATGTGTCTCGTGCCTCACAGTCCAAAGAGTTCTCTGTCTGCTCCCCAGACTGGCTCACACCAGATGTTGAGGAAGGAAATTCAAGAGTTTCTTAAAAGTAGCCCCTCTGTGATTGAAAGCAGCTGCAGGTTTACAGCAGCAGACAGCTCTTTGACTTAAGTGTGAGTGAGGGGAGATGAGGTCTGCTGCAGTGTATGTAAACATACTTGGCAAGGTTTTCCTCATTTGGGATTTTTCGTTAATTGCAAATCTCTTGTGCTCAATTTAATTTGAATTTCAGTTTAAAAAGAAAATGTTTGTGAGCCTAGTTTGTAAGCTTTTGTTAGTTCTAATACATAGTTTTAGCTTACTTTTTATGACTTTTATTGTTTATTTAAGTTTGTTGTTGAAAGCAATCTTAACTAACTTCTTTAAAAGTGCCCAATTAAATATATTGAAATGAAAGGATAAGAGTTTTAAAACTTTTTGCAGTCAACAAAGTCATCCAAAATTGATGTGCTTGACAAAAATGTAAGAAAATGCCATTTAGAATGTTTCTGTCAAACCAAAGACAGTTGGTCACTAATAGAGTTTATTTTAGTTCGATTTGTAAACAATCAAAACACTTTCAGTTATTTTTGATTTTGTAATTTTTTGAAAATATACTTCTTAACTTTTATCTTTTTGGTTAATGTATGTATTTATTTAAAGTAACTGGGTAATAGATGTGAGACATTTAGGAAAATAAGTGAGGAATGAGCCACAGGCTGGATTCAAGAAGGCGGGGCATGCAGACCTGACCACTATGCTATCAGTGCCCAATAAGTTCACAGGGCTCTTTTTTCAGTTCATGAAAAATGTTTTCTGCGTATTTGTTTTTGTTGCTTTATTACATTTTGTTAACAATTAAAATCTTGGTACTGAGTAGGCCTGCTAACCTGACACACCAGAAGGACCATTCAGTATATTTCAACAGTCCATCTGGGGAAGAGCCCATAGAAAGTGTTTGGCATTGAACAGAACCTTCAAAGCACATCCAGCAGGTGATCAGACATTCACATTCATTATGGGCCAATCAGATAATATAGTAGGTGGGCACTACTGCTGCACGTAAAGGGCAGAAAGTCAGCTACTTCGTAAAACAAACTCTTGCCAAAACCTGTTGGAAGTGGGGTGAAATTATTCTTTTTGTTGTGTTGTTATTTGTTTTTCATTTAATAAAAAAATGATCTGATAGAATTCCTACTGAAGCCGTTGGCATCTATACTAATCTCTGACTGTGCAGTCACCTCCTGCTGTCGTCTCGCTCATATCTCCCACCTCCTCCTGTTTTAAAGGACGGTGATCAGGCCGTCCCGCTTTGGGCTGCTCATAATCGTTGTAGATTGGAGCTTGGCAGTATGGATGTGTCTGATAACAGACCTTGAATCTTGAAACTTACGTTGAAACTTAATAATAAAATAATGAGAAAAACGTATTAACTGCAGATACTGAGGGTACTTTAAGATGGCTCTGCTGTATAGAGATGCACACTATACTTACACTTCACGGTGAAGTTAGTGTGAGCATATGCTGGGCTAGATGAGACTTTTATACACTAGAATCCATATATATTCTTCGTATAAGCATGATAAAGACAGCCATTATTATTTTCCCAGATGACTTGCACATTTTACAGTATCTTACGTTATTAATTAAAGCGTTTTGTGTTGTTTTAAACATTTTTCTGCATCTGCTTGATACTGATATTTATTGATAACACTCCTGAGTTATCGGTGAGATATGTGTCTTCAAGGGCAATAAGGCTCCACAACTGCAGCTGTGATTGCAACATAACAAGTAAAACATTTAAAAATGCATTTGATATTGTTTGAGAGACTTTAAAAGACATACTGCTGATGAGTATTGTCCAAAGAGCAGAGACACACAATTAAGTGAAAGTACTAGTTAACAAAATTGTGCTAAAATTGATCTACATTTGGGTTGTTCTCTTTCAAAAATTCAGCAACATAAAATACGTCTAGAAGTGTTTCTTTAATGCTGCCTCTCCTGAACTTAAAGCAATGACACTGACACTGTAAGCTTGTTGACAAGCTTTGAGAGTGTTTTAGCTGCCTAATCCTCCTCCAAGTGCTGTCAGACCCACATAACTGTGTCACGCCAGATCACAGTGAAACTCCCAAATCTGCAGGTCTGCACTCAAGTTTATTCTTGGCATAAATCAGTCACTCTTAAAATACACTGTAATTCTCCTGAGTCATATCTCTTAACTTCCCAGAAGCACCGGGACAAGATATTACTGTTAGGCAGTGTGTGCTCACGTAAGCAAATGTAATTGGTATTGTTGTGGTTGTTTGAATGTAAAACAGTCTGAAGGGGAGTGGGTGTTTATTTGCCAACAGCTGGCTCAGCAAGAAAGCCTGAGCCTGAGGTTCAACCCAAAACATTTGTGAACTTTACTTGTAAACCCTGACCTTTAGAGACAAGACTTACTCCTCATTGAAGAAGAAACACATTAAGATGACCTCTGATGCACAGGTAGTCATTGTAAAAAGCCTAAAAGCTGAGGAACAATGGCACTATTAAAGTGAAAACATCTGCTTCATAATGACATGATCAAATGTGATTCCAAAAATCCCATTTACTGCATACTGATTTTAAGATTGTACTGTAAGATATTACCACTGATGTGCATTAATGCACATCTGTACTGCTACACCTCTGTACTTTATTTTGTCCTCTATATTTTTCTATGACTTTTATATTTCTCTTCTCATTACAGTCTTTCACCAGAAGTCATGCTGTTTTTACAGACTATCATTTTTTTATTTTCATTTTCATTTGTATTCTGTGTTCTTCATTTTGCACCAAAATGTCAAGTCAAAGCTCTTGAATGTTTAACAATGCAATGCAATAAAACCCAAATCCGATTCTGAAATAGCTTCTTTTGCAATGGTTTACTCTCAGCTCTGTCTTTTGTCCTTTACGTATTTTTATCTTAACCACCTCACATGTTGTGTTACTTATTGTTAAGTCCCTCCTCCTCCAAACGCACGCAGTGGCCCACTAACCCAGCTGTCAGACATCCCTGTTTGACCTGCTTCTGCCAGTGTCTATCCTGTGTGTTAATGCACATAAACAGCACGCACACATATACTGACAGGCTAACTGCACGTGAGGAGACTAATGATGCTTGAATGTATCCACTGCAATACAAAAAAAAAACATGCACTGAAATGTTTGAATTGCCAGCCTTGTTGCAGCTGTAGTTTGATTTGAATGATGAATAATATCTAAGTAAGCTATTTTTCTTTTTCCAGATGAATGTTAAGAGTTAAAGAGAGAAGATTTTAATTGGGACAGAAGGCAAATAGCTGGACTGCATCACTCAACTGATTAATGACAAAATGATGGACGGATAAACCTCAAATTTCTGCCTTTTACTCTTTTGCTTTATCTCTTCCTAAACAAAGGCAGAGGAGGAAACAGCCAGGGTGCAGGCTGAGGCTGGAACCAGCTAGATCAGACCGGTAGCTGCTAGGGAGAGACGGGGGGAGGTGAAGGAGATGAGGAGGAAAGGGGGAGACGTGATGAAGGGTGGAGCAGTGGATGGAGTTGGGGGGTTGAAGTAAAAGGTGGGATAAGGGAGTTTTGGGGAGGGGAGAGGTAAAGGTTAAGTGTTTTGGACATGGGGCAAGATGGATCGTCTGGCAGGCAGACAGCTAAGGCCCCTTCCCTCAGTGATGTAATGCATCGGGCTGCTGCTATTTTTAGAACACTGGTTCGCTTCCTCAGCCTCAGCACACACAGCAATCGATCAGCAGCACAACTCATTGGAAAGATGAGAGCTGCACCATAAATATAGCAGCACTAAAATGTACTGTTTCCTGTGCAAAGCCTGCTTTTACAGCGATTTGTATGAAATCTTTTTAACCATCATGTAGCTTGTTTTTTTACTGCATGATGTTTGATTAACTTTTTGCTTGCCCTTCTTTATCAATCCCAGCTTTCTGTGTATTATATCCATAGGAGTTCATTTGACTTTACTCCAGTTTGCCATCAGCATTTTGCCACTTACCACTGCAGAGCTGAGGTGGGAAAACAAACTCTTTGTTTTCTTCAGAGCTGATGATCAAATCAAAAAGGTGCTGAATCTTGTAAGTCTTTTTTTTTTTTAAGATAAATGTTGGCCCTCCAGGCAGCTGTGATCTGTTACAAAAACAGCAACAGTGTACTGACAGTCCCCCGGGTGCTTCAGGGCCATAAACAAAGGGGGCTCCTTGATTGGCCATTTAGGCTCAAAGACTCCTGATGACAGGGACATGAAAACATTGCAAAACAGCAGCTCTGTTTTCTTCTTTTCAGCCTTTTTTCTCCTCCACAAATAGTTAAATCCATCTTTGACAATTTTCTCGGTACAATGGGAGAAAATGACCATAAGATCTCAATATGCAACCTCAGAGTAAAGGGATATTAAATCAGTTTCAATCAGGTAGGGCTTGGAAATTTATTGCGTTTCGATGTATTGATATATGTTTAAGATAGACGTAATTAAAGAAAATATAGTTTACATTGATATAGTTTATACTGATGTCGATTTTAAACATAAAAGATCTCACGTTCTGTAGAAGACAGCTTTATGTAAGAACCACTTACATGCCACAAAGATAATCTGTTTTAAATGTTTTAGTTAAAATGATACAGGGACTTGAATGTGTAAAACCCTCAGGGCCTGTTTACACAGCGACGAAAACAATTGATTACGCAGAGTTTTCATTGGGTTTTCACCTCCTGTTTCCATGAGAATGGTGCCTGGAGTGCCTGAATCCCTATCCGGCTCCATGTAGACGGGATTCAGCGTTTCAGGGTGAAACGCTGACTTCACCGAATGTGCAGTACTCTTTGTGAAGGCTGCACACGCATACCAGGAACAACAACAACAGCAACGGCTTCAGCCGTCTACTGAGCAACATGTGTGCTGCTTACTGTGCTCGGTTTGTTATCCAGACAAAAATATCCGGACAGATCTGCTGTCCAGACAAGAAACTCCTGCGTCTTCGTGTGCCCACTCGCTGTTGTTGTTTGTGAAAAGTTTGTCTTCACCGGAAAGCATACGTGTGTTGTAACACCGCTGTTTCTCTTCAAACCTACATCACCATCTACTGGCCTGGCATGCACTCTGCAGCGTTTTCAGTCGTTCTTAGGTGTCTGTCTGAACGTGGATCATTTTTGAAAATGCAAAGGAAAAAAACCTTCCTGTTTCTAGTGAAAACGTTCTTGTGTAAACGGGCTTAAAGCAGGGTATTTATGCAAAAGTATCGCAATGAAGCTTCACTGCCATTGCACCTTGAGACATTTACATGAATTGCCCATAGATGTGACACTAGTGCCATTTCACATGCTTTGGGGTTGGGCGAGTGCTTCAAATACACACAAATGCAGACACAGCCATAGAGCATTGCACTCCCCTGCTGGTTGTGCTTGATCATCTCTTACTAATGTTGTGCCTTTAATACTAACTCTTGAGACAGAACAAATGGAGGAGTGAACTTGTCCTCCCATTATCCCTCTGTGACCTTCACAGTCGAGGCAACACATAACAGGTGTAAGTATTACAGCTTTAATCTGGACTGTGGAAGGGGCTTAAAACTCAGGCCCTTAGACAACATTTTCTTTTAACCGGAAAAAATAAAAAACTTTTTTTTTTTTTTACCTATCATTCAAAATATATTGAGAAAAGATTTTTGGTAAAAATTGCCTGGCTCTGCATGCAGGCATGATGTATGTGAGCTTTGGTGGTTCCTGTTTTGCCAGAGCACACAGCTAAGCACATTACACATACTACACTGACTCATATTAAAGTCCTGCAGCACCTCTTAGTCTCAGCCTTTAATAAGTCTGTAGCCTGAGGGTCTAGACCTGTCGACTCCTCATGTCTCACACAAAAAAGCAGACTTTGGACAAAGGAAGGAGAGGAAGATGGGGCTGTGATAAACTCCACATCTTCACCTGTCACCTGCCTGCCCTATAAACCTGTCCCTGTGACAGATCATCCTCAGTGCTGACATGTAACCTGTATCATTTTCACAATGGTCTGAACAATGGCAGCTCTAGCTGTGGCCTCCATACCTACATTGCTAATCTTTGCTCATAGGTCACCACAAAAGGCCGTATCCATATCAGAGCCCTGTACAGAGTTTCCTGCTGACTTTACATGTATCTCAAGGCCACAAAGGATGACCTGTTCTCACATTCTTCCAATAGTATAACTCAAGCTTTTTAACAATGTGTCTTGAAAAATATTCAGCAGGAACTACACTATGAATAAATACTAAGTCTTTGTTAAATTCACGGATGAACAGTATTAGCAGCAGTACATCATAACTGGCAGATTATAGCTTGAAAGTTGTTCGATATCATCGGATATGAAGATTGCTGCAGATATTTACTGAGTTATCAGACACACATTTTGGTGAGATGTGTTACTCTAAGACGGTGGTGTTTTAAGCAGAAACAGTAGAACCGCCTCAGCTTCAGTTTTTTTTACATTCTTTTCTTTGTTCATCCTTTTTCATTCAGCTTTACAGTTATGAGTGAGGACTGAAGTTTCTCTGAACTACAACAAGTTTAATTTTTGGCACCTGAGATGAATGAGTTTGTGTTATTTCATGCAAAACAGCTGGACTTGCCAGATTCCAGTTTTCCCCAGTCAGAAAATGACCAGATTTATCAGCACCCTCCTGTTAAGGACAAAGTGGTAGTTGGTACAAGAATTGTTTAGTTGATGAAAGTGAAAGGTGACTGCAAACATCTGACTGGCCCATAATCAATGTAACAGACAAAAGATTTGTTCAGCCACCTCATAGATTCAATTTAAAAGGTTTTGCCCTGCCCAATCACTTTCTATAGGATGTTGGTGTAGCCATCTGGTGTATCAGGTTGTTATTTCAATCACTATGTCAGGACCCATTGTAAGATATGTAGAATAAGTTTTAATTTGGAAGTCCATAATAGGGGCACATTGTTATTTTGTGTACGGCACAGTTCACTGACTGTCAGCAGGTTGCTACAGTGCTGTTGTAGCTCTCAAAAAGACTAAAGAAGCTATTTTTTACAGTTAGAAAACATCTTGCACATTAAACACATCTAATCCAAATAATTTGCTTGTTTTTCATGACTAAATTTAGAATAGTGCATTTATTGTTTATGTTGAAACCAAGAGTTATTTGTCTTGGTTTTTTTGTATGTTACTGAAATAAATGGACTGATACAATGAGAATAACAAGCCAATACCGGTGCAAAAGAGACATGGTGTTTCTCACACTAAAACATTGTGTATGTATTGGTAACAGTATTGGCTGAAGTTAATCCTGAGGTATTGGCACAAAAGATACCGGCAAAAACCCTGTGCCCTGCATCCCTGGTTTAATTTCTCAGAATTCACCCTTGAATTTAGCAGGTTACAGTGTAATTAGTGAAAGTGCTTACTTCTTCACAGTCAATTATTTTGTTGCAATAGCATGTCAGTTCTGATAACATGTTTAAAACTGCTCAAGGGATCAGTCTGCTCTGCCGTATAAACTGATCACTCCTCTCTACCCACCTCCCCTTCTCTGTGGCACTGTATGTAAGTGCAGAGTGAGTTGTGACATTTAACAGCCCCGCTGTTGGACTTTTGGTTTGTTTGTCCTCAGTATACTTAGCTTGAGGGAGGGTGGATTACTTACTCCATTATCTCTGTCACACCATGATGCTCAATATAGTTTCATCATGGTGGCTTCTTTTAGTTGAGTTTCTGTTTCAGGCTCAGATTACAGGAAGTTTAGTCTGAATTCTTCCTCTAAGATCTAACCAAAGACTTGTGTTGTTTTTGTTTAATCTAATGTAGACAAATGTATTATTTCTGCAACAGAACAGTGAAAAACATCCTTTATTTCAACCTTTTGGCCTCGTGGCCTGTAAAGCTGGATCAAAATAGACATTTCAATTACAAAACTTTGTTGGTTCTGATGTACACCATGTAAACTAATAAATGCTACAGAGATGGCTCAGTTCCCTGTGTTTATTTGGATGCCTGTTTCTAGCGCCCTTTGCTCATTGCCATTAGTGTTTCTAGATGGATGAAATTGCATCCCTCCTACACTGCTTGTGCTAAGGGTAACAGCAGTCCTACACGTGTTTATGGAGAACCGTGTATGCTCAGCTTGATACAGTGTCTATATGTAAGGACTACATAATAGATTGTTATTTTATTATTCTCCTAATCCAAGCATTTGCATTTTTAAAAGCATTAAATTATTACCACTATTATATCATTTTGTCACAGCCAGATGAAGCTTTAGCTACCTACCAGTTAACTCAGATTAAGTTTGTGCCAAATTCATTGAAAAATGTGCCAATAGTTTACTCTTGACTCATGTTTTCATGTAGGCAAGACTGAAGCCCAATTCAGACCAAAGATTTGTGACAAGACAAGCTTGCCCTGTTCCTGCATATCCTGGTAGTGTATGGCATCAGTGAGGACAGTGATAATTATATACTTGTTGCAGCTACAATTCTACTCCTGTCAAAAAAGGAAGAACAAAAAAATAAGAGAGGATCCAGACTTTGGAGCCATCCCTGGGTATTTACACAGAAATCTCAGGGGTGCTTATATCAGTTTATGCTGTGAGTTTAAGGCTGGAGGTACCTCATCTTTGTCAGTGACTTCTGGTGATGACAGAAGCAGTTTTGTCATTTAAGTGATTTGCATAGCCTCTAATAGTCAGAGACTGTATTTGACTGAGGGAACAGCTGGTGATAGTGCTGTACCTGTTTGTGAAAGGTTAGCCATAAATGACAGGACAAACATATAATGTGTAGTCTCAGCTATGCAACTCAATTCACACAGCTGTAAATGCCCCGTGCAACACTCAACAATGATCTCGCAAATCTTTGGTCAGAACTAGGCTTTAGGTAGCCTAAAGGGTGCTAGAGATGAGAGATGCATGTAGCTTTAGGAGGAAAAACCTAAAGAAAAATAGAAAGAATGGAAGTTAGGTTTTGTCCTGTAAAAGTGGGGTGTGGAGGGTTCATAACAAGATCAGCAGTCTCATTACTTGAAGATGTAAGTGTAGGGAGACATGGTTTGTCAGTTTTGATCGCAGAGATGTCAGATGGGAAGAAATTATGCTAATTTGAGGCCAAAATAAATGTTGACAGAAACCACTGATTTCCTCTATTCAGTGGCATGGGGAGGTAGAGCAAAAGCCAAGTCAGACAGAAAAATGCTGGCCTCATTTGCATTATCAAATGCCCATATTCAAGCCTCCACAAACTCCCTGCATTTATCCTGAATAATGTCCTGTTTATGATATAACTTTAAAAAGGTATTTCAATGTAGTCCTCTGGATACATGTCTATGTGTTCCAACCTTTATTTAAGGTATACAAAATCTGCTGTGTAGACCTGCTGTTACTTCCAAGTCCCTTAAACAATCTAAATAGAGTCATTCACCATGCCCCGGTTAAACCCATCTGACATGTATTGGGACATATTAGCCAGACGCTGAGCAAATGAGCATAATCAGTTGAGTCTTATGAGCTGTAATAGGCACAAAAGCCATATAAAGTTAGGTCAACTTTCCTTAAGAGTGTGCTTTTCTGTGTGACCACTGAAGTCTTTTGAGGAGACAGACGCCTATCAGACAGGCTCTAATCAAATATAATCTTTATAAGCACACCTTGTTATCTCCTGACTCATCCAGACTGTTTCACCAAACCTGTTTACCTTGTTTTCATCCCTGACCTGAGCCAGATAGCTCCATGGAGGACAAAAACACTCACACACTCATATGCTTCTGGAGGGCAGCAACCTGTTAGAGTCTATTCAAACCACTGACTGAACATACACAGACTCTATTAAGCCTGCTGCCCTCCTTTCCTTACAAGGCCATTTCTCACCAGCAGTTATGTCATCATTTGATCCCAGGTCAGTAGTTTCAGTGGTTCAATAGTTATCCCTGAGGCTATTGAGGTCTGTCATGAGAGGTTAGAATGAATATGTGTGGGTGCATTGCTTAAAGCTGTTTTTTTTTTTTTTTAAAGCTAGTCTTTCAGTGTAAGCAATATTGTTGTTGTAATTTCTATCAACCACAACATTCATCGACAAAGGAAGGCCAGGCCTTTGGATCAGCAGCAATCTATGAATATCCCCCAACACACTCAACACAATAAAACCCTCTACAGTGTTTTGGGAAAGCATTTGTGCTGGTGCTTGAAATCTTTAAAAAGCGGAAGTCTTGATGTAGTGTTTTCAAGGTCTCAAAATGCTTGGATTTAAAATAAAGTGCTTGAAAGTGCTTGAAGTAGTGTTTTTCTCTCACTAATGGTAAATAGCTAACTGGACAGTTTACTGATTGAATAGAAAAAAACATTACAAGGCTATTCTACAGTTGTTTTTGCAAAATACTGTACTACTTAAAAATGATACAATAATACTTCAAGAAGTCACAGTTTGAAGAATCATATCAAGTAGTGAACATGTAAAATAAAGGTATTGGACGGCCATTTTTCACAGTTATGTTTGAATTCACATTAAGAATACATTGAAAGTTATTTGTTTTTGCAACTGATCTGTTTTGACTTTTTTCATCGATCCTCTAATAGGTTGCTTTGGAAGAATATTGGTTGTTTACACCATGAAATCTCTCCATATGATAGAGAATGGAAATAATTATTAGGAGGCTATGTTTTGCCAGCATTTGTCCATTTGTGTGTCCGTCTGTCTATCCATCTGTGGGCAAGATCAATCAAAAAGTTTTTTTGAATCAGGTTTTCAGGAAATGTTGGTCGTCTCATAAAGAAATAGTAATTCGATTTTGGTGGTGATCAGAAAAGGGTGCAGATTCGGGAATGTTTTGGGGGATTTGTTAACAATGTAAAATAGGGCAGGTTTCCACATTTTCACTGAGTCAAAAAGGTATTAGTAATTTTCATGAAATTTTCTGGGGTTGTTGGTCATGGCACAGGGGATAAGTGATCAGATTTTGATGGTGATCTGAAACTACAATCCAGGAATTTTTTGATGAATTTTTTAAGATTGCATGATTGTGAAGTTTTCTACATTTATAATAATTTGACTAACAATGTCAGAAATCCCTTAGCAGATGTTTGTGCTTTCAGGGCACTTCTAGTTTCATGTGTATGTGATTTTATAAATGTGTAACTGATGGGAGTTGTTAATTACCTATAAAAGCCCGAAAGTGTTTTGAACCTGACCTTTGAAAACATGCACCAACCCTGTTTAGAACATTCATGCCAGGAAAATTCCTCAAGTGCAATGTCAGCCTCTTTGTGAGCACTGCACTTGATTCCACAAAATTAGAGCCTTCTGTGTTAAACAAACATGCTTGCAAGCACTTCATGTTGGCTCATGATTATGCGTCTACAATCCAGCAGTTAATTTTAGCATTCCCTGCATGGTAGTTTCTTCATTGTCTCTCACTAAGGAGAGGATGGACAGCGGGTCAAACTGTGTGTTTGAAGAGGCAAGCCCACAGGCCAAAAACACACAACCCCACTGCATAACCTTTTTGACCCACAGGCCACCTGGACAAATGTCCAACTCAGGCTCAATTCCAGGCAGTCCCAGCACAAGTTTACACTAGTTTACCTCCTGTTATGTCCTTCCCGCTCACACACTACAGGGCCTGGATCATGGATTGGAAACTGACTCATGATTCCTCTTTTTTTAAAATCCCCTGACTTTCCCCCTCACTCAACAGAGTCCAGGGATGAGGTTAGTAATAACTGGAAAGTCCAGGAATAGGGATTTAGAATTTAGAGGAAGGAAAAATACACAATGGTGTCATCATAAGGGCATGTCACTTGATATTTTTCTCCTAGAAGCACAATGCAACACAATACACACAATAGAAGTCAGACAAATAAAATCTGTGTGGTTCGTGTCATGTCAGAGCTCACCCTGCCTGTTTACTTTGTTACTATAGAGACAGTCTGTCTGAGCAAATTAGCTGAAACCATAGGGTGGTACCAAGAGTATGCATTAGCTTGTCGAGGAGATATTAAGAGCTCAGCTTCTCTATCTTCCCGTGTGTTTGACTTTGTTACATCAAGTCAAACGACTGCTGAGCTTACAGATGTAATTACTCTAAGTTAAGAGACTCAGAGCTGTTAAATTAAAATCCTCTTTAACTGCAGCAGTGTCTGTATCTGTAAGTCCCAAACTACAGGGTATAATGCATATGATATAACATACGCCACAAGTTATCATTTTACCTGCATCCCACAGCTCCTTCTCTCCTCCACTCACCCCTCTTTTTTGATCCATGGCCCTGGCAGGGGGCCAACAGACTGCAGGTTATGTAACAGTCGTGCCGACTGCATTGGCACCACAGTCTATCAGTGGCAGAGGTTAATGAAGCTCTGCAATGGACAACAGAGCGGCAGTATTTTCTGCTGCCCTCATGGGTTTTCCACACTGTCCTGCCTCCAATGTTACAAATTGAATTTTGGCCCTGATACTTTCCCGCTTACAAAACTCTATCTCCTTTCTCTCTCTCTTTCTCCTTGATCGAACACACACACACACACAACACACTGTTTTCTGCAGGGACTCTGCAGTGCCCTTTCTTCTGTTATTTAGAGAAGTGCTTCACCCACACATTTGTACACATCTACGTGCATGTGGGACGATATGAAGGGGAACATATTTGTCAGTGTTGTTTATATTGTTCTTGCGTTTAGTTTTTGCTCACGCCTGCATAGCTTGCTGCATGGTGATGTAACAGGTCTGCAGGATGGGGTGGCTCTCTTTAGAAGAGGGGTGGGCTTTCTGACTATCACTGTCTCCTCCAAGTACTACAAGGAACACTGTACCTGGTCATCTATGCAATTGTGCAAGAGAGTCATAAAAGATGTGACCTGTTTCTGCTCAAGAGGATAAATAAAATGGCTCATTTACACACAATGGACACTGATTTTAAATCTGTCTTTTTTACAGATCTGCTTCTTGGTATCAGCTTTTCGTGGCAAAATGTTTTCAGAGGACAGCTGTGCTGCTTTGGGACTCTTCTCTCACTATTTCCACCTCAGCCAGTTCTTTTGGATGCTCATACAGGTAACAGTAGTTCACAAGCAACACTACAAACATTTAAGTTTTGACTAAAAAGGCCGCTCAAAGTTCAGAACAGACTTGTGTTAGCAAAACCTTCATCAGTGGACATATCCCTATAACATTAATTTCTAACATGACTCTTCCTCAGGAAATACTTTCTTGATTACATATCAATATCCTGATTATTCAATCCATTTCTGCTCTTTAGCCCAGATAAAGAAATGAGGTTGCTCCACTTAGCCTCATAACCGTGTTATGAGGGTCCAGTCTGCAAGGCACTATAATGATGCCATTCATTTAGCCTTTGACCAGACAGTAGGCTAAAGTGTTGAGCTGAATCTCAGCAGGGTCAGTAAAGTCAGTCTGGTGATCAGAGTCACACAGCATGGACTTTGTTCTTTGATACAAAACACTAAAATAAAATAGCACAGTTTTCAATTTATTGTTTGCAATAATGTTTATGTTGCATTATTTTATGTTAAGTTATGTTATAATTGGATTCATAACCATAATATAGGATAGTAGGGGTATTTCACATATTCTACATATAACAACCCTGCGAAGAGTGTTGATGAGTGATGACAAACTCAACGTAAGTTCTGCTAACTGAATAAATGTTTTAAACAAATACAAACCTAAGATGTCTGACTGAACTATAGGTTACCTTGCAATGTGATATGTTCCAAACCCAAGAATATCATTTGATATAAATATTGCAAGAAGATATGATATACAGAAAGCAATAGAAACAAAGAAAAATAGAAATCTTTGAAGAGACCTACATCAGCATATAACCCATCTTGCACAAGATCCATATGAAAACCCAATATACCTAATAAAAATATTCATGCCATTATGATGCTTTGCACAACCTGTAGAGCAATGAGTAAGAACCACCTATTTTGGTTTGTATCTTAGTTGAAGTTAAAACTTACTTCATTTTTTAATCACATTATTATTTCAAACTGGTCCTTTTGACTAAAGTCACCTTTGCTTCTCCTGCTCATTTTCCTCATGGTTTGGCATGAACAGAGCCCCTATTCTCCTTTTGTTCCTTACGGGAACCATGTGTGTTTTTACATAACAGTAAGTGAAACTTCTGTCCTCCACCACGTGGGCTGAGGCAGGTTTTGATTGGGGGTGAGATGAAGGTACCATAATGCTGAGTGACATGATCTTTGACCCCAGACTGGTACCACTTAGTGACGCGTTACCCCAGTAGCTCCTATCCCCCTCCTACTTGGCCAGTTGACCTCTCTTTTTCTTTTCTTCTTCTTTTGGTGACATAACTGCAGAGAACAAAGCCTGGCAGGAAAAGTCCCAAGTTAAGGCTTAACATACAAGCATGAAAACAATAAGAAGACTATAACGATACTGAAATGGGACTGATATTAAAATTGTGCCACAGATCCTTTTTTATCACAGCTAGACTGCTAAAATATTAACTTCATTTTGTGGGTTGTAATTTTTCTGTAACAAAAGTGAAATCTACCTCAGCCACACACAGTGGCCAAAAGACTCCATTATAATCTTTAACTGCCAGTATAATCCAATTGTAACCTTTTAGAGAGACTGAATGACTTGTGACTCACTGTTTCAGCATGGGTACAATGTGACTTTGATGTTAAGTACCCTTTTTGTCCATCAAGAAAAAAAACATGCACATTTATTGAAACTTAAGTTACAGGTAAATTTGGATTACGTTTCACACCAGTATATAAGACACAGTCTGTTTAAGGGCTTTTCCAGAGGAGAAAACAGACTTCCAAGTCTCTTCTTGCACAAAGGATTTCTACTAGGTTCAGTTCACAATCTGCATTTTCCGTTCTGCTGTTTAGTATTATGTGTTTCCTGCCATTGTAGAGTGTGCACTCCACAGTGCTATAATGCTGTAGTTCAGCTCTCATTCAACAGTCATAGTTGTGAAGTACAGCCAGTCAGTTGTGCTGGGTACTTTCACTGATCACTTATTGTCTTTTACTGAAGAGTCATTTTGATAAAAAAAAAAAAAAAAACAGCATTCCACAAGGTTTGTTTTCTTGAAAGTATACCTCTTGTGTTTTTATGCAGAATTATAACAGAATAATGTTTTGTATGATGGTGATGCCTGCACAAAACAGCACTAGTCATAGCATGTTATGCTGCTGTAACTGGTGTCACTGGTGTATTGATAGCTTTCATTTACATGTCCAGTATGGTAGGCCAGAGGGAAAAAGATGTGTCAGCTAGCATGGGCCACATTGAAGCACCAGAGCTACAGCACTGGGATTTTTGAATTTTTACATCTAAACAAAAAATATATATATATTAAAAAAAAAACAGCAGGAAAATTGAGATATTGATGTAAACTTTAATATCAAGGCACTTTTGATTCTCATACAGCACTCAGGATATTGTGTACTTAAAACAGCAAAGTTTTCGTTAGAACATACCTCAGTGATGTAAAACTGTGATCAAGTCGACACAAACATTTAGGTCTGAGGTACATTAGGGGAAGTGTGTTGAGCACCACTTTCTTTGTAATTTACAGACGAGCTGGAGCGTCTGGCAGCATCAGCTCACTACTTGCTTCTGTCTTGGTTTGCTCTCATAGATGGAGCAGCATTGAAGCATTATTTTGGCCGGTCCACCTCGAAAACTGGTGCATCCAGTCACAAAAACAATTAAAAATTACCTGGTTAAACCACAAATTAGAATTTGCAACTGTAAATTTCTTCAAAGTCTACAGCAGAGGGAAGTCTTTCTTAGCTGCCAGAAGAGTGTTTCATCAGTGTGTGACGTCTCATGAAATCTATCACTGGGACTTAGATGTAAAATTAGAAGCATTAAAGTGCATCTTATACACCAGATACCCTTCCTCCAAACCCTGTTGTTTAGTGAAAGACCAAAATTAAATTAAACATCCTTACACTTACGGGCAGCAGGGTGGCGCAGCAGGTAGTGCACATGCCTCACAGCAAGAACGTCGCCGGTTCGATCCCCGGGTCGGGAGGGGCCTTTCTGTGTTCTTCCCGTGCATGCGTGGATTCTCTCCGGGCACTCCAGCTTCCTCCCACAGACCAAAAACATGCTCATTAGGTAGACTGGTGACTCTTAATTGCCCTTAGGTATGAGTGTGAGCATGAATGGTTGTCTGTCTCTCTATGTGGCCCTGCGTTCAACTGGCGACCAGTTCAGGTCATGTCACTTGACCTGAACTGGCTCCAGCTCGCCCGCAGCCCTGAAAGGGAGAAGCAGTATAGAAAGTGAATGAATGAATCCTTACACTTATATGAAAATATGTCCTCAGTCCAGTTTTTATATTTTATTGTCATGCACATATGCATGTGGAGCATTTTGTCTTAAATTCACAAATGACTGCAGCCAGTTTCTTGTCAGGCTGACTGTTGTAATGAAAGGTAAAGGCCAAGTAATATTTCACATCCTCACATTGCAGTCATAATTCAAAAACTCTTTCAGTCGTTGGTCTGCAGCCAACCATCAATCAAATAACAGGACAAGACACTTGTATAAGCCATTTAGTCTGGGTTTAAAGGGTTCCACCATGAAGTATGACACACAGACCAGTTTTCAGAGGAAATAACCCCCTCTGCCTTTCCCCCCTATGTCAGCCCTAGTTTCCCTCCTCTTGTGTAACCTTTGTTTCCATCAGTCTTCCACAACTTGTGACATTTGTTAGTTAACATAATCATTCTTTATGTATTGCATATAAGCTCCACTGGAACTTTATTATTGATGGAGCTTTAAAAGATTAGCCCGGTGAATAAGCTAATCGAGAGTTAGCACAATAGGTTTACACTGGGACCCTGACACTGAATGTATGCAGGTTTCATATCAGATTGTTTGCCAGATGACCACTGAGATTTCTTGAGGGATAAATGTTCAGGCCAGGAGCTTTTACTTGGCTTACAAAGTGTTAGATTACAGATGATGAGAGTTGACAGCGAGCTGAAATGTTGTTTTGTCACACACATATGGCAGAAGGTAGTGTAATTGTAGAGCTGATATTATCTATAAGAGGAAACTCAAACTATAACTCACCCCAGGAGAGGTTCAAATAAAAGCAAAAACAGCACGATAGATTAGATTTTTTGTTTTTCTCTATACTGTCAATCATGGAGACTTTCTCTTCAAAATGTCCTCGTTCTACGACATGCCATTCAAAAAAAGTATTTTATTAATGTATTATTGTCAGAAGTATTAGTTGCTGACGCGTATAAAGCTAATTCTGTAGCTTCCATTGATGTGTGCTGCCAAAACCCTGTTCTCACTGATGTCTCCTTATCGACTTCAGTAATGGCTCACCCCCTATCAGGTAGCTGCTTTCAGCTAAGTGGCTGATACGAGCGGGCGCCAGGAAGCTATCTCAGACTATGAAGACAACTTTGAATCAATAACTGCGGTGTGTGTATGTGTGTGTGAGTGGGTGTGTGTGTGTTTGTGAGTATGTGCATGTCCAATATTTGGTCATTTGGGAATATGTTCTGACATTATGCCATAAAAAGCCAAAAAAACAAAAGAATTCAATGATACCAGTTTTTCTTCACAGCAGTGGCTCTTAGAGGCAGCCTCAGCCCACTGAGGAGCTGCATAATGTTACATAACAATACTGTGCAGCTCCTTCAGCAGGGAAAGACCTGCCAAATCCTCAGCCTGCAGTAGTTGTTAACTCTGTTTCACCTTTCTTGTTTAGCATATAAACAACTAACCAGGGTGCAAATTCAAAAGACTTAATGATTTACTATGTGTTTTCATTTTTTATACTTTATTGACAAACTAATATTATTTGCCATGATTAAACCATAGAGTGATTAAACCTACATGTTATTGCAAGCAAAAGTCTGTTTATTAAAATGTGTAAATGTGTGCAGTGGAAAAAGATTCAAGAGGGGTCTGCCTGAAGACATGTATTGTTAGACTTCCTTAAGTGATAGGCAAACAGTGATGTCTGTATTAAAAGGTGAAGTCAGGCATATTTACTCGACTCCTGCAGTTTATGTCACTTTTCAGACCAAGTTTTGATTGTTTTGTCAGTGTTACTAAGCAAAAAACATTGTTTTGGATAGTTTGTAAAATTGTTCATTTTAGCAATGAAAGAATGTCAAAAAGGAAAATTTAGTAGCATTTCTGCTAAATCAGTTTGTAGCTGTGGTTGAAATGTGTTGACAGAAAAGGAACAGTGCTTAACAAATTTATTAGACCACCACTCAATGTAAAAAGTTTATGTCACTACTGCCCTGAATCGACAGCATTGAGAATCACCGAAATAATTTCGAACGCTCCTGTTAAGGTTAATACACCAGAATGTAAAAGCTGTTTAACTGAAATGATATTTTTTATGCTAAAATAAAATTATTATTGTTATCAATGAAGTTTTAAACTTATTGTTTAACAAAAAAATGTCAAGCACCTTATTATTTCTTGATTAAGATGTCAAATTTTAGTTATGTGCTTGCTTTCCTGAACAGAAAATTAGTTATACTGGTTGAATGTTATGCTTGATTAATTTATTACTTCTCAGAGAAGCCCAGCGAGCTGGCTCAAAATTGGGTGTAAAAAGGTGAATCTAGTTTGAAATTCCTTATTTATAATCAAATGTATGTCCAATAACAACATTGTCAGTTTTAAACAAGTTTTTGAAAGAATGCTAAGATATATACAGTATGTTTTGTCTTTTTTTGGTTATCTTTATTCGTCTCATAATTTTGTCAAGCACTGTAGTTTTAACAGATTTTATGATAACATAAATGATATTTATAGTGTTGTGTCATCTAATTTCTGTTTGAGGATAAATGCAAGACTGTTTATCACTATCTACTTACATTTCCATTTTGCTTTGTTATCAATACTAAACATTAATTATACTAAAACTGTCTGGATAGTGGCCACACAATGGCCCTTACAAAGTAGGGGGAGGTCTATTGTCAGTCTGTCTCAAATGATTTAAGTGCAAACTAAGGCAGCAAATGGTTATTTTTAGTTACAGTGAGATTTATTTGGAAGGCAAATTGAACTGATTGTATTTCATACCCTTTACATCAGTACAGCAATTTTCTGAAACTATTTTGTGCAATGTACATTAATAGATTGCTCTGCACCCACAGCACTTTCACACCAGACCCAACCTTTTGGTTTTTTAACAGTGATAATACTTTTGGTGAAAATGTCAACTGCATGACGTGGAGAAAAATAAGCCACTTATGGTATTCATACTTTTGCAAAAGTTAAAAGATTATGTATGAAATCTTTACTACCACAATGGGAATTTGTTTTGTGCTAAGATCATAAAAAAACATGAGCAATGGAAACAGCAACACAGGAAAGCACAATAAATGTGAAACTAACAGCTATAAAGATATTTATGTATAATTTATATGTAGGAAAAACATTAAATAAAAGGACTATTCAGCCTTACTGGGATACTCTCTTGTAAAAGTCACATTACTTTGATGTAATGTTCTCTTTTAATGCTCAGGGTCATTGTGTATTGAATTATTGTAAATGCTTGAAAGCTAGAATTGCACTTCAAGTATCTAAAAACATCCAATAATAAATTTCCTCATGATATTCCCTTACCATTCTCTCACACTATATCTTTGGTCCTATGTCTAAAAATAAATGCATTTAAAGCTCCAAACTAAGATAAAAAATGATTTGGATGAGCCAGCACTTTTGGTAGAAAATGCCAGAGAAACTGCAGGTAGTGAAAAAAGAAAAGACGTATGAACAATTGCTAAGCCAACTCCTCTGAAGCATAATGATCTGTATTTAGCCTAGTGGCAATACATTGCTCATTTCTCCAGCTGCAGAATCAACAGCCAGTGAGGGGTGAATCTATTACAAAAGCAACAGCTCAGCTCAAAGTTTCCCATAATCCATTTACTGTACGTCATTGCTCCAGCATACCCACTACCGAGATAAGAACTGACTGACAACGTGCTATTGTCTCAGTGCAGTGTGCCGCCATCTTGTTACACAACATACAGTATGTGTCTGTGTGGTTGTGTGCCTTCTTGTGCTGTGTGTTACTGCATCCTTGTTTATTGCTTTGCTTGTTATACAATGTGGTTATGGGGGAGACAGAGGTTATCTGAGGGAGAGGTCAGCATCCCCTCACCTCCTGTGTGTTGCATCACAATGTCCTGCTTATGTGATCACAGACAGATGGACAGTCACACACAGAAGAATCAGAAACGAGGGGTGTGATTACTTTCCTGGTGTTGTCAAGATTTGTAATGTCTACAATACAAGACTTTTCATTTTAAAAACTACATTTATAAAAATGGCATGCAGGCATGCCCGATAAGAAAAATCCAGAGCTGCTTTGTCCTTACTTTGAGCTTGACTTAGAAAATTGAACCTTTGCCCTCTGCTCCTTGGCTGTGCTTTGGGTTGAGACTGTCTGGAAGATAATTTATTGTCAGTTTAAGTTCTTCCAAAGGGATAAGACATTATGTCTATGCTGCAACCAACAGGTGTTCAGAAAAGCTGCTTATATAACAATGAAAGGCTCATTTTATCAGACGGATGAGACTTTCAAAGCCAGCTAGATTGTAAAGCAAACAATGTGGATGTGATAAAAACTGAATCATCCAAATGCTCTCCTGAAATGAAAGTTGAATGAAAATCATCCAAACATATCTTGGCTGCTGTAAGTTTAGGAGAAATATCATGGTGCAGAGAGGTGCTCCTTGTGTTGGCAAAAGTGTTTGGTAACTTTACTTTCAGATATGCATCATACTGGATATTCCCCAAAATCTGATACTCCAGTATTTCTGGACTCATTTTAGCCGATTCTGATGCTACATTTGTGTATACGGTATGCCTTTTGAGAAATGGAAAACAAAGAAATGCTGCATGGACCGCGGGATCTGTTGAACACAAAAAAGAAAGTGACTTAATAATAAAAATAAATTGACCCTTTGTCTGTTCTCTGATTGAACCATTCACCCCACCAATCGGAGAGCCCCTTCACATAGCAACTGTTGCCCAGCTGTTTAGTCAGACAAACTAAAGCCTGCGCCAAGTCTTTTCAGTGAGTTGCAATGAGTTTGGGATCCTAATGTTGTTACTTTAAAATGATTAACATATGTGCCTGGGGTGGTGAGAAACTAAGATATCCATGTCATTATGCAGGAGGAGTTTTCATCATGCATCCTGGACTAAAGGTTAATGGAAAAATGTCTTTTTGGATTTAACTCCATTGGTGACTACACTGTTAACTAGAAGTGCTTTAAGAGCACAAACCTCCACCTCCTTCTGGGATGTCAGTTAACTGGTGTTAACATCAACATGGGCAAAGATCTAGTAAGACAAATCAAAATGTGTGTAACACCTTGAGAATTCTTAAGATGTCGAGAAACCAGGCAATGACAGCAAGATAATCTATAATAAAATATATGGATGTTTCTCAGCTTAGAGCTGACATACACATTGGCAGTTTTACCTTCAGGTAAAGGTAAGTAATTATTCAGGGCCTCGTGCTTCAAGAACAGATCACATAGAGCAGATCAGTAGTCCAGTACTGAGTTGTTTATTGTTTTTAACATTAATAAAAAATGCAGGCAAATGTTTACAACTTATTGATGTAATTAAGACAGTGCTCTCCTTCTCTCTTTCTTTAGGTTAAAATATGACTGAAGACCACTCAATTTTTATACTTCAAGTTTCTAAAACACAAAAAAAATTTCATTTACTTCCCTTTAAGCCCAATAGGGAAGGACCTTGTAATAGTCTTTGCCGTTGGCCTCAAATTACTATCACAGCCCTTGTCTGTAAATCAAGGCCTTTTGCCTTGTTTTTCTTTTTTTCTACGCACATATTCACAACCCACAGAAAAAATTCTTGCGACCCACTTTGGTGTCAGGACCCAACAATTGGGATTCAACCTGCTACTGCTCCAACAAAACACTCTGTAATGTGTTGTCCCTAACATTGTTTGACTGTCCGTAATTAGTGTGCTCAAACTGTTAAAACTGTGTCCCCCCCAGGCAGTGAACTTCTGGCAAGTGCTGGTGATGAATGATGAGCACACAGAGCGCCGGTACCTGCTCTACTTCCTGTTGGGATGGGGACTCCCTGCTCTGGTCATCATTGTCTTGGTCATCGTCCTGCTTGGAGGCTTTGGGTGGACGATACACTCTGTATACGGGCTGGTACAAGGAGACATGTGAGTGGACGGAGCAAAACACTCACTCACAAACAACCTTCAGAGCTGAGGGCAGAGAGGAGGAGTTAACACCAGCACTAATGTAATCTGTTTTCTGAAGGCGACTCATGAGTGTGTTTTTGTAACCTGCTCTGAGTCAGCCCCGGTCGCTTCAGTTTCTCTTTCACGCTCAGGTAACTTCCACTTCAGACCACAGCAGAGACAAACAGAAATCACCTGAGCTGGTGACACATGATGTCACCACTCAGCTCGACCAATCAGTGTAATGAACAAAGCTGTGTCCCCACCTAGAAAGTTTAAAAGGGTGGAGGAGGAGAAACACCTCAAATTACCCACATAATGCGTGGCATAGTAAGTTTGTATGTATTTGTGAGAGCTAAAAATAACTGTTGACCACCCATGTCTAAAGCATCTGAGACCTTGAACACAACACATGAGGTCACCCTGTGAAACAAGCTCAGTGATCTCTTCTCAGGTGTGTCTATTTGAAATTGTGCATCAGCTGTGTATCTTTAATTGTGCATGGGGTAAGGTTATGAATCTAACAATATGTTCTGTCAATTTTTTTTAAATAGATTGTTTTTACCTGAAGCTGAAATAGAAATAAGGCTTTATTATAGAATACAAAACTAAAGATGGTCAAAAAGAAGAGTCTCAAGTTTTTGTCATTGTTGCAAATATGTTGGGTGACATGTATCCTATCCTCACTGTCTGGTTACAGCATGTCAAATTTATGATACTGAATGAGCTTGCTGACTGCAAAGGTTGAAACTTTTGTCCCTTTCCATACCATATATCACAGGGTGTTTCAAAAATCACTTTAGATCTTTCTCTGAACCATTTATGATGCTAAAAATGGAGCTAACGCTCAACTAATAAAAAACAAGCATTATGACAAAATATAACTAAAGTAAACTAAAAATAAGTATTTAAAAACACATAAAAAAAGTAAAGTTGAAAACAAAAGGTCAAAAAGAAATGAAAAACTAAAAAAATCAAAACTATCATAATCTTGGTGTGATGTTATTACCAGTGTAAGCTTCTAACAGCTGAATGTACATATGTGCCTCAGAGGCTGTCTTCTGCATCTGTTCAAGTGTGTGCAACAGACAAAGTCAAACACTGGTGAAGTTCAACTCGCTTTTAAATTTAGCCAACAGTCCAAGGTGTGGTTGTTACCCTTGGCATCGAGTGAGTGTGTTTCCTAAGGGTGTGTGTGAGAGTGAGACAGGGAGCGTATACATTAGAGATTCAAGGACACAGAGGAGTATTCAGTTTCCCTGGAAGCATACCTTCCTCTTTGGGGGAATGAGACAGCCTTTGAGTTTTTTTCCCCTCTCTCCTCACGAGTGTACAAAGATCCTTGTTCTGTTTTCTTCAAACTAGAGCTGTCTCAGTTTCACCCTGCCTGTGTGTAGACAGGTGTTGAGATCACACCTTGCACCAGTGTGGATTTTTGGTCATATCAATCTGAAAATTCTGTGGATTTATAGTTGGGCTTGGGCTTCCTCCAGAGTTATATTACTTTTCTTGATTCAGAGTGGCCATTTTTCAAGGTTTAAAGATCATCCCTTAAAACATTTCTGAGATACAGCATTCACAAGGACTGTCCCGTGCTGACTGAGACATAATGCCTCTTCCCTAAACCATTGCTTGTATGGAGGCAAATAAAAGGACTGGGAATGGAGCAACAGCATAAAATAATGTGACCAAAGGCTGTCATAGTTACCATAAAAAAGCCATAAAAATGAAAGCTACAGCATATGTTGGAAGTCTAATTATTAAATATTGAAGAACCATGAATTGTGTTTGCAACTCATAACCGTTGTTCTTTTCTTAGTTAGATTTTGCCGAACATGTGAAACTGTGTTGTAAGGCCAGACTGATTCACGGTGAAGTTACTTTACTGTCAGGCTGTAAAGAAGCTGGAGTCATTTCCTGTGAAATAAACCTGTCGTCCGTTTATTCCACAGAGGAAGCTTTAAAGTCACTCCTGTGGAAATTTATAAATTTACAACTTCCATTTCCTGCATCACATTATGTAAGTTAAAGACAAACATGGAGTCATATCCCCTGCAGAAAGACCTGATTTATACCATTTACTTTACATAAGTTGTCCTTTGAACAAGGCGGTATGGATAAGTGAGCCTTTGCCTCACCCTGCTACATCTAAAAGAAAAACTCCTAGCTGCAACCCCCCTCCCCATAAATACTCACTTTATTTATGCTTTCCTGAATTATGGAGTTTTAATAAACTAGCCCTTAGTTTTTTTCACCGTTTTCACAAGCTCAGTGGGAATAACATACTCTCCAAGGGCACAGGAGAACAAATATCCATATTACTGTATGTTTACACTCTCATAGCCAGTCTATTTCACTGGGACAGAGTGATGCAATGCTTTATTTGGAATTCCTCACTTTATATTATGTCTAGCACAGCTCAGAATAATTTCTACAAGATTACTGAGGCCAGTTCTGAGGCCCTGTCAGTGCTGTTTGCTCCCACCAAACCAGAGGCCGAGTTTGTTATGTGAAAAGGACAGAGTCACACGAGTGCTTTGATTGTTGTTTGGTGCTTACAGTTTATATGGGGAACATGATTTTCCCAGAGAATTATATTTTGCTAGGTTTTCTTTGAATGAGAGTAAACATGTCTGATTGGAAAGAAGCTGGGAAAGGAGTCCTTAGATTTCCTGGAAAAGTGAGAGAGAGAGTTACTAAGAAATAAGTGAGTCATAGCTTATCCCAGCGGACAAACTGTCAACAACAGAAACAACTACGTAAAATATCCAAGTTTTCCATGATTTTGCCTGACATTTTCTTGTATGAATAAATCTTTAGATTAAGTTAATTAACTAAAACCTCTTGAAGTTTTTCCTCTTACCATTGTATGTACATCATATTCATATTCACCTCCTCTTCAGACCAGGAGACATATTTTGTGTGTTATTTATTCTTTAAAATCATCTTTGCTACTTAAAAACAAAAACATCCATTAAGCATCTTTGTTCTTAGATGTTTTCCTGCTTTAGCTGTGCTATGACTCGCTTGTTCAGAGAGTTTAAGAACAACATACTTTAGTACTGTTGAGCAGAAGGCGATAAGTCTTGGACTCAGAGGTCTCAGTAACAAGATCCTGTTTGTGAGAGCTAAGAAAACAACATCATCTTGAATGAGTATAGATTTTTAAAAGCTTTATATGTGCTTACTTAAAGCTTTACTGGCATAACTTTCCTCTCTGTTCATTTTTAGTTTATTTTCTGAATATATACACATTCTTTCTTCTCTTTAAACAGTGCATAATCACATTTCTTTCTATTTCTCCTCTAGGTGCTTCATCCCAAACATCTATGCAGCTCTGAGCACAGCGGTTCTGGTGCCTCTCATCTGTCTGGTAGCTGTGCTGGTTGTGTTTATCCACGCCTACCAGGTTACTCAGCAGTGGAAGGCCTACGATGACATTTATCGTGGACGTACCAACAGTGCAGGTACCTGTTAAAAAGTCATGCACAATTTTCTCTCCCTGTAGCTACACGAACACCATAAAACTGCTGCAAGAGGCCTGTAGGAAATTGTCTGCACCTACCCCTATTTGTAACTGAAAGCTTCAGCCCCTATTTTGTGCAGCTGGCAGGCTCCGTCTCAGTCTGCTGTGTATGTACTCAAAGTATTTATAATACAGAATCCACCACATGGCTTGACTCTTTTTCAAGCTCCTCTTAGTAGAAGAATAAAGACAAAGATACAGGGGGTGAAGGATAACAGCTCATGATCTCTTAAGACTTGTAAAAAATGTTTAAAACATAGTGAGGACTAATGCTAGGATCGTCAGCTCATGGTGGACTCCTACAGCATAATTTCTGATCTGCCTTTGTAGATCAGCATTAATGTTAAGTTGAATGCTTAGTTTGGCCTTAGTTAGCTAATGATTCAGAGCGCTACTCTATTACATTCTTTAACATTACCAGCAATAAAAATGACAAAATTTGCTATTAGATAATGCTGTATGGAGCTGACTCCAAAGGGAGAAGCTTGCAAACCTTGCAGTCTGTTGATTGGTTTCAAAAATTGTCTCTTTCATGTGATAGCAGTTAAAACGAAAACACAGACCACCCCATGTTTAAATCACTCATAGATTTAGAGTGAAGGACTTGTTCACCACCTCTGCTGTAAAGAATGTCCACTTGAAATCATTTTAATGGGCCGCTGGAAGTCCTCCATTGTTGCTCTTTGTTTACAGTGTTGCACTCCACTTCAGAATGCTGCACTGTGTTACGCTGCTGTGATGACACAAAATTATGTAGTTGGTGTGAAATATTTTACCAGTGGCAGTTAATTAGAGCAATTTGTAGCCACGGCCTCACATGAAGATTGGAGCCATTGTAGCCTCTAAGTATCATGGCTGTAATCAGAGGCTCTCTGTGAGAATTAGCTGGCTTTAGCTTGTTTTGCTCCGTCAAGGCCCTCCAATGACAAAGCAAAGCCTGAATTTGTGCCAGTACTTTGGCTGGCAAACAGTTTACACTGCCCGCTGTGTGTGGCCTCAGAGGGAACATAGGAAAACAAAACAGTGTGTTGCTGAGCCGAACGTTGATTTGTGTTGTTTATAAGAGAGCAATATTTCTTCATTCACAAACTATGTCAAGGCCAAGGTCACCCTGTAAGGTAGTTTTTTTCTCTCATATGCCTATGTACATTTATTCAGGTTCAGTGGACAGAGGGAAACTGACAGAGTGGTGCTTGTGAGTAGAAAGTAGAAAAGCTGTTCTGAAATCCTTATTTCTTCTGTAGGTAAAGAGAGATGAGGGAGAAAAGGTAGAAACAGTACACACTATTCAAAGCAGTAGCCCCAAGGCTGTGGGTGTGTGGCAGGGAGGACAGAACGGCCCTTGAATTGTGAATATGTGTGTCCAGTTTTGTGCAGAACAGCTGCACTTTGTAAAGGCTGCTCATTCATGGGAATTTAAATTCATTCAGAAACACAACAGTGGAAAGCAACCTAGGTTCTATGTTATCTGTACTGTTATTTTACTGGGTTACATACTGAGAAAAGTAAAAGCCAGACAGTACTTTTGTATCAGCAGATATTAAAACCCTTTGCAACTTGTTACATGTGGATATTTCTAGACAACACATGGACTACCATAGCCTGTCTGCTTTTAAATGTGTTGACTCTGCAATTCTGCAGCCTAGTTAACAGCCCCAAATATGCAGTTCTACATCCTTATTACAGTTATAACAAATGTGATGAGGCCTCTAAAGTTCTCTATCATCCTCACAATCTGACAATGAATGGGGAGAGGCATGCAGTAAAAAGCACAACTGATCAATGACAAATACAAGCTAACATAAGCTCTTGAACTTTTGTGTGTTGTTCTGTCCCTTTCATTCAAAAAATGCAGATAATATAGGTATTTCCAATAAATAAATGTTAGCTTTCTACTGTTCATGGCTTGCTATGAACACCAAAACACTTGTGTGTTTACCCCTGCTGTTTCCCAGCTACCCGGCCAAAGTTGAAGAGAAATACATGTTGTTCAGACGCCGAACAGACTTCTGCCAGAGGGTCAGGGAGATATGGCAGTGCCTTTATTTAGTTTGGGTGATAAAGTTCTCAATGGATAACTTTATAAATTTTGCCCCAAAAAACTGACCCCTAAATAAACATGTAGAAATATAAAGTATGTTTATTTCCTTTTATTCTGTTGTAACCCCTGGCAAGGTAATAGATCTGTACTTGAAAAAAAATGTTCAATAAAACAAACACATCATCCCTTCGTTTATTTTCCATCATCATCTTCATTATGTTGAAGTGGTTAAATTTCACATTCATAGTCAAAAATACTCAGATCACTTTCTGCATCGACAGTTGCCATGTCATCCCTCATAATTGGCTTGTTTTTTTAACTATATATATTCCAAAAGCTTTATAAAGTTATGAAAACATTTAATGAAGTTGCTTTTTTGTTGATTAATTTTCCTCTCATGGCCTCTTTTCAAACAAACATTATTGAACTAGTCTCACTTCTTCCTTGATGTTGCCAGGCAGCTTTAACTTGTGAAGAACCTGCAAGACAGCTGAGGTCAATCAGACAATGAACATCTATGCTGGTAACACTTTTAAATACCTCAGCCGTTCCAACAGCTGATAAGGTGAGAGGTGGAGAAGATAAGCAGATATCTTTGTGTTTGTGTTTCTCTACATGATTGTGAAAACCCACATGTAAAACTCACAGGGCTGTGAAAGATATATCCGGACTTCTGACGTCAGTGAAATCAAGCAAGTGTGCCAACATGTGTATCTACACGATAGTCCTTACCTGCAGGCATGAACCTGTTTGTCTGCATAGATTAAAACACTGCCATCTTACCCACAGTTGGACTAACCTGGTAAATTAAAACAAAGTTTGTTTTCTGATGGTGTTTTTCAGCTTCAAACATAAGCAGACTTGTTGTTAACAAAGCAAAGTTAAATGAAAATATATTATTGTTCTGGTTTTTATAGCTCTGTGTATTTACTGCCTGTCCTTTGGTCACAGTTTCAACTGCAAAGGGGAAATGAACAACTAAATGTGAACGATAAGGTTTTATTGCATAGTTACACTTTTTGTATGAAGCAGGGGACCTGCTTTATTTTACTGCAAGACACATGTTCTTGTTTCATTTTTAAAGATCATTTTTTGGGCATTTTTGGGCCTTTATTGACAGGAGAGAGAGACAATGAATAGGCTTGGGAGAGGGACAGAGAGTAGTCTGCAAACAGGCCACAGGCTGGGTTTGAACTTCGACCGGCAGAAGCATGTGGAGGTCTTGTCTGGTTGCTTACCACTCCGCCAAACCAGCACCCTGTTTTCCTTTGATTTACTGTAACTGAAGACTCACATCGCAGTGATGTCAAGGCATTAGCTCAAGGCAAAAAATAGTGAAACTAAAGGCAAACATAAATCACCACCACAGGCAAACAAGCACCACAAGAGTGTACGGATCAACACACATCCATATAAATGGAAATGGAAAAAAATAGGTGGAAAGGGATTCCCGTTTGTTTGTTCTGTTTTTCTTAGACAGCCAACTATGACATAGTTGGCTCTTAGAAGCACCTCGCTGCTCACTTGGCATTCTGACATCCTTGGATTTAGGATATTCAAAAGGCCAAAAACTAATGTTAATCCCTGTTAATGCATGTAAGCAAGGCCTGTAAAAAGAGGTAGTAGTAACGACTCAAAGCAGCCCCCTCATATCAGGTGATTCCTCACATTTCCAGACAGACCCATAAGATCTTCCACAGTTGTCAGGAACAAGCCAAAAGCAATTTGCAAGCCAGTATTGCTAACAAGTCTGGGAGGTTGTTTTGCTTCTGACTGAGCTTTCGCTACCGAACAACATCGTTCATAGTTTTGGGGGGGGGGTTTGGTTTTTTTTTTGATAAATGAGTGGCCATAAAAGTCTTATTTTTACATGTAGAGGTCTTAAATTTTAGGTTGCACTTTGGCTAAGACTGTCTTTATCAAACTGTGATTGGGCAAATTGCTTCAGAAGTTACTGAGAAAAAGAACAATGAAAGCAACATGATGCTTGTGCAGTAAACATTTAGAAAATGTCTGTTCATACACATGCACTCTCATTGCTGTATCCCTTTCCTTCTCATGAAAGGGTAGTGCATCTTATTATCCTGTTATTAAATTAAGTCTCAGCACCCAGACTTCTTAAATTTAGCAAAATAATTGTGAAATACTACAATCTGATTTAACTAATCAGAAGTTAAGCCTGTAATATCAAACAGACGTTAATATGCCTCAGTAACAGTATTCATTTTCCCAGTTTAGGCCTTATGAATGTCTTAAAAGTCTTACATTTGATTAAAGGAAGTATGTAACTACTTAAAAAAATGTAACTATTCCTACTGTATGTTAATACTTTCCAGAGACACTACTCGTACTTTGGGTATTCATGGTTGCCCACACAGGCTCGGAACAGCTTGTTGTTATCACAGCTGCTGACCTCTCTGTGACAGTAAGTCAGCAGCGTCTTGAGTTTCTGCCTGGTTGTTTTCATTAAACTGGGGCTCTCTTCTCAGTTTGTCTGCTCACTACAGGAGCAAACTCACAGCAAGTGTAAACTGGATCCTGTCCTGCTGGGGAAAAAACTAGCTCTCATTGATGAAAGGAAGATCATGATTAAAAAAAAAAAAGTTGGGGCAGATGTTGCTTCATTGAATGTTGATTTATTTGTTTGCTTTTGAGCATTATCAAACCTATGAAATTATTTAGCATCTCTTAAATCATTATCAAAGACTTTAAATGGGACACGTTCTGATAACTTTGCACTTTCTGCTGCTTTCTGCATTTTCCATGTGGTATCAAGCCAAAGCGTTAGTCAGCACTTTGCAGTCAGCCTTTCTTTGGCGGGAGGAACCTGCTCTTACAGTGGGAACTCGGCCTTGTCCACAGCCTGGAATGTGCTTACATGAATGGAAAACCTAAACCAAAGTGGAGAGGGAGACAGATGTGCAAGAGAGAGGAGGACAGAAGTGTATATGCTGTGTTAATAAGAAGCAATAGAAGTGAAATAAGCCATGTAAAAGAGGAGAAAGGAAATAATACGTATAACTTTATATATACTGATATACTTACACCAGGCAGGAAGGTGTGAAATAAGAAAACCAAAGCTATTTAAACTGAAAGGCTTAGAGGATATACACGTCAAAGGGAAAGGGAGAGGCCAGAAAAGGAAGTAACAGAAAAGAAGGAAACACTGAAAGTATAAGGGTGAGAGGAAAGCTGCAGCGAGATAAGGAGAAGAAGTTGGAGCAGTAGGATGGCTGGCAGGGTGGTGGAAGTGGCACCTAAGTGAGGCCTTTTTGTGCAAACTTGGGCCCCGTGCCCTGTGTTTCCATCCTACTTGTGAAGTGAACTGTACACTCTGTCCTACATAACACCAACCAGCAGACTGCAGCTAGACTGACTCAGTGGTGTGATTAGGAATTAGTGCCTTTTGCATTTGGAAAGTCAGCACACAGGTCAGTCTGGGCTGCTTATTAATTTACAAGCCAGATTAAGAGGGAAAGAAACTACAATACCAGCATGGCTGCAGATATGATGAGTTTGGAAAAGAAAAATACCTTTTCCTCATGTGTTATGGAATGATATGACTTAAGCAGTAATCGAAGGCAACATTCTAAACACATTTTCTATTAAGGTTTTTATGTATTCAACCAAAAAATTAGCAAACGAAAACAATGTAATAACTTTGTTAATAGCACAGACATGCAAAGGCCTGTGATAGAACTTTGTTTAATGTCCATCTACTTTGTTTTTTTCTTCATACAGACAATCAGCGGTTACAACCAGTTCACTAGCTCCTCACTGTGTCCCAACAAAACAATACGAAACACAGCGGTCCCACGAACTTTCAAATTTCTCACATTCAAATTAGTTCTGGCTAAAATTTGTTCATATGATGCTATTCGTAACACTAGTTAACCGCTTTTGTAATATAAGGTGCAGGTGTGCTTTCCATAAAATTAATACTTTTATTTTACTTTCATAAAAGTATAGCAATGACAAACAACAAAACCTCACTTGTGGTTTAAAACATTGCACATCATTTGTTCAATATTTTGATAAATCTTTCTCTATCTCTTTGATAAATTAAGGCAGACTGACTGATTACACGTTTGAAGACAACTGTGATGCTAATTACAGGACACACCTTAGTTTAACATGTCCCTATAATCAAATCAATTTCAATCTTTTCTAGGTGTACCATCATTTTTGTCCAGGCCAGTTTCAGAATTTTGTTTTTTAAAATTATTCTGTTGAACCACAATTCAAAAGCAATGTCTGATTTTCATTTGTTAATTTTCAGTAAATTTTTATTTATTATTACTTTTGTCAGTTTCAAGTTATTTCAGTGATCATTGTGGATTTTTCTTTCTTTAATAGAAGGGTACCAGAAGGGTACATGCATCTGTTCTCAACCCACATTAGTCCATAATGTTGGTTTACTGTGTATTTATGTAATCATGTATTACTGTTCTATGGTAAAAAAAATGTTTCACATGGTCAGGAGAACATAAGACAGTATAGATCATGAATGAAAGGTATCAAAGGTACATTGTGTTCTCAGGCGCATGATGATCACTAATGGATGAAGAGCTTCAAAGTCCAGCGACCTTTTCAGTGAGGCCATCTGTACTTCAACTCACTCGCCTACGCACACATAAAGAGAACTACACAGCTACACAGGAACTCACATTTAGTGTATGTCTGATGTAAACAAATGTTGGTTTTTAGAGGACTGATAATGTGTATCTGAAATGTTAAGCCTATTAAGAAAACTTTTTTCGGAGAAATAAGATGTGGGTTTTTTAGAAAGCTTTGTCATCAGCTCTTTAATGAAGCCAGAATCCTTTCATTATCCTCATTACAAACAGAGATTTTAATCAATGCCTTCATCCCCTCAAGGCTTATCTTTTGTCATTTCCTTTCCTACCACTCCACTCATCTCTCAGTAGCCTGTGATTTTCTAAAGACAAATGCAAGAATCCTAACCAGAACTAAAAAACTTTAGGACATTGCTTCTGACCTTGCTCGACCTACCCTTCATTTACACCAGAGCTGGTTTTAGTTGAATCTTTTTGACATGCAAAGCACGACATGAGTGCCTTGTAATGCTGAAACCTCATCATTCTTTTTGTGCAGTGCTGAAACTGTCTTTGATAATGATGCAATAACCATGTCTTAACTGTGCCTTTGGATAGCCATTGAGGACCTTATAGCCTATAATTACCAGGCAGCAACCTCCAAGACTAAAAATGGAGGCCCCATGATTTATGCCTTTTTTGAAAGATTCTATCTTCTGGCAGTGTCCTTCTTTTTCAGTAATTAGCCTTTTCTATCTCCACCTGGAGAGAGGTCAAAGGTCCTATCACATGAAACATAACAGGCAATACTGTATATCTGAGAGATGCAGCCCTGTGCTTACTAATTTCCGTGTTGTAGTATTTATGAGAATCATATCTCTGAAATTGCACCTTCCATAATGTTATGCCTCATTAATGCTTCCTGCATTAAACAAGCTGTATTTTAATGAGCCAATCAATTTTTAGACCTCTCTCTCTCTCTCTCTCTCTCTCTCCCTCTGTTTCTCTTTCTTGCTCACTGTTGTGATGACTCACTGTTGACAGTGGTCTTGGTCTGCCTGTGACTGGCAGTGTTCTTTTTTTCAGTAATTAGCCTTTTCTATTTAAAGACAGATTAATGAGTTTTCAAGCAAAGAGTACACACAGTGAATTGATGAATGAATGAACCTAAATTTAGTCTCCTTTAAACTGAAGCCATCTCTTGAACATCATGGATCATGAGAGGAGCAAGAGACAAACCTAGACATAAAGACGTCCTTTCTGTAGGAGGGTCAGGTGTAGTTTTCGTCTCTACTCCTATAGGTTTAAACACTCTGCCTGAAGGTGATGTGTCAGTCTTGACTGAAAGTAGGTTACAGTGACACCAGTTGCTACAGGAGCGCTCAGTTTAGAAACACGTGCAGAGAAACACCTCTGCTGGTCTTTTCTTAGAAACAGCGTACAGTGCAGTGTGGTGATTGTGTGCCTGTATAAAGAATTAAGAGGAGGGAGTTAGCATTTCAGAATGAGGCCATGTTTATTAGCTTTTGTTTGGTGAGTGTTAGATTGCATTGGTGAGTATGTTTTCAGGGCTCTGGTTATGAAAGGAGTGGTAATTACAGGGTGCAAACTTAATCCTTAACAAAGAAAACAGGCATGCATCTGTACAGAGTACAAACATATGAATTGTTTTATAATAGTCTGTCTCTCCTGGATACCAATTGTGTAGGGTAAGTTGTTTTGTGAATCTAACACAAGGCTTGTAAAAAAACAAAAAAGGTCTGACTGAATGTGTTCTTTTTTTTTTGGCATTAATTTCAACATCCTACATACTGTATCTGTGATCGTGTTTGGGCAGGTAGCCTTTTGCTTCCAGGCTATCCTTGTGTCTGTTTGGGTTGGTCTAACTCTTTGTTGTATTTTCTTCCATCTTTTGCAAACATCCACTCCAAATCAAGGCTGAACCGTTTAACTTAAAGAGCTCTGGGCAAGGCATCTCAAATTTACTGAGGGTTTTATTCATACTTTACACAAATTTTAACTCTGACTTTTGGATGACCTACTTAAAACATTAGGTCTGTAGGTCAAGGGTCAGGATCATTGGGCCTTATGTTCACACCTTGCTTGTAAACATGATATCTTAGAAGCACTATGAGGTGTTTTTTTCAAACTATAAAAAAAAATCCACTCTCACTCAAGAATTGCATTATTAAAACTTTCAGGGCGTGGTTTAAGGTGAGTAAGTCTGAAGTTCATCAGATCGCTTTGAAATCAAATCTTGTGAAATTATGAAATTATTAAAACTTAACATTTCTACCAGTCAGAGCTTTAGAAAAACACTCCAGACTTTTCTGTTCTTGACCCGGCACTATACTTTTACTGTATGGCAGTTGTATACCACACAGAGGCATAAAACCATCAGTGTGTAACTGCAGTTAACAATACAGCAGCATGTTATATCTTTGCATTAAAGCCAGATAGTTAAGATTTTTATCAAAGCAAAATGCCCCTATTGTCCGATTCTCTTTCTGGTTTATAAATATATCATGATATACTGTAGGTCAGTGTTGATAGTCACTGTATGTTGCACACCTCTGCCACCACTTCTTGAAACATTTACTTTCTTCAAATGCTTACATGCAGCCCTGCACATAAGCTGTCTTTGCCATCTTCACAAGCAAAATTATAGGATCAGTATCAGTGTTAGTACTGACAAAAACACTCAATGAATGAAGCTCTAAGTGCTGAAAATGACAGTGCAGCTTCTAAGTGCATGCTTTCATGTGTATGTGCTTGTTGGCATATATGATGGTGGACGTGTGTGAGTCTGTGAGTTTAGGTGCACAATCAGACAGGAAATCCAACATTCAAGCGGATAAATGAAGAGAGATGACTTATGTTTGGTATTTCAGTTATCAAAAATAATCCTATAGACTTTTAAATATCAAACAAATTAAATCAGGTCATACAAGTTTATGCTGTTATTGCTGAATAAAAATCCCATTCTTTCTTTTCCAAGGTTTTTACTTAATCAAATCACCAACTATCCATTGTTTACACAAAGCTAATGTCGAAGATAAAACAGAGGGAAATGCAAGTTTGAGCGTAATCAGCCTGAAGATTTCAACAAAAAGACAGGGAACTGATTGAAGGGAAAGGGGGAAAGGAGGAAACAGTGATTTTTGGAGGCAACTTGCAAGATATGTAAGAGAAAATCAACTAACATTCAGACAATGGAACCAAAGTTATTGGTTCTTAAAGGAAATCGGAGAAGTACTGCTGATACATTGTGTCAAATTAATACCATATTCCCCTCTATTGGTTCTTTAAAAGTCTTGAACCTGGATTCAAAAAGTCTGTAAGAGCCCTGCTTGGGTCAGTTTTGTTTTTAATCCCCCTTCGTTGTTATTTTGTGCTCCAGAGGTGCCGCTGGTCCTGTACCTGTTCCTACTCATCTCTCTGGTCTGGCTGTGGGCAGGACTCCACATGGGCTACAGATACCTGTGGATGCTCATCCTCTACGTCATCTTCAACTGCTTACTGGTAAGCTCATTGACTTTTACCTTTACCTTTTTTAAAGGTCCCATATTTTGCTCCTTTCTGCAGTTTAACATGGATCCTTGATGTCTTCATGAAACGTTAGTGACATGTTTTGGTCCAAAACGCCCATGAATAAAGCACAGCTGCATTCTTTCCATGCTCACATAACCGCTCTGTTCAGAACAGCTGGTTTTGGGCAGTCGCCTTCATATGCTAATGAGCCAGAGCAGAATTGAAATGTCTTACTATGCACCCCGTGTAGGACTTTCTGTAAAACTGACTGGAGATCTAAGGATGCAGAGGGGGCAACAATCATGAGTATTTGTATTTTTAGATAAGCTTATGGTTTTTCTTTCCCTTCATTGGTGTGTAAAAGTTTTTTCTGCTACATAGTTCAGAGACCTTAAGGAAGTCGCCACATAGAAAATGCTCACGAGTTTGCCAGCTATATGGGTGGGATTGTGTGTCCACATTCATGTGTTTGTTGTTGGTTTGTTTACTTATAGAGACAGGGAGTGTGATGAAGGCTACATCATCCCACTTTACAGCCTGCTTTGATGTGTGAGTAGGGCAGACCGAGAAGAGCTTCAGGCGAGGAGAGTAAGGCCGGGTTATCACTGTGTCACATCTGACTGAAACTCTCCCCACCGTCTCTCTCTTTGGTCTTTTTTCTTTCTTTTTTTACATCTCTTTTTATAAGCTGCCCTTGTCTTTGGTTCATATCTATGCTCACAGTGCCAGAGAAGATAAAACGTGAGTTAATGATTTAGAAGATAACACAATCAAGAAGTTTGTCCTTACAGCTTGAAGCCCCAGAGATTTACACTGCTATCAACTGTATATATAAAAGTTATATAACAGACATATCAGTGATGATAAGATGATCCAAAGTGAATCCTCTGGTTTCAGTTTTTGATTGAGTTGTCAAAATTGTGTGTATTTCTGACTCTTAAAAGCTTGTTTTGTTTTTTCACAACTAATTGTCAGTTTTGATATTATTTTTTCCTGTTTGTGTAAATGTACTCAAAGTGTTGTATTAGTTTGCTGTAGTTTTCTTTGGGAGGAAGTCTGCTTAAAGCTTTAACTTTGACTCCAAAAACCTTTTTTAATTGTTTCAAATCAAAGTTAGCCTTAGACCTGTCACTACCCTCAGGAATCCTGGGTTCCATTGTTGCTAAAGTACATTTTCAGGCCAGAGAAGCTTTAAAATGTATAGCTGGTATTTGTTGTATCTCTCGGCTGTTAAACTCTAACTTTTCCATCCAAAGAACACTTCCTCATCCTCTTCACTCGCTTAAACTATCATATAATGTTTACACTGAGCACCCAAACAGACCTGAAACACTTGAAATTGCAGCATTTTTGTTTAAAAAAGGTGTTTTTGACTTTATATACTTTATGTACCTGTAATGTGATAGTAATTAATACAGTTGCAGTCAGCTGTAACATTTGCACTGCAGTTCAGCCTGTGTATTTGTGTTTTTTAATATGTCTTTTAATCTCTCTGAGTATTCGGCACAGTGTTCTGCACAACTTGGGGCAACAGAGGGTTCAAAGATTTATTAAATAGTCTTAACAAATCTTATTTTTACTTAACAGGGATCTTGATTTATAGATGGGAAATTGAATGCAATCATCTGATCATTTAAATCTGTTGTGATACAGTTTTTGTGTTTGGCTTTACGTACCATGACTGAGTGAGGTTACTCAAGAAAGTCATCAGTCAATTCAATTGTTCTATCTCAGTATCTAAAACTGCTGCTCCAACTCCCTCTCAATGCAAAGCATAATCCTACTTGATAAGCACATTTTGTTTTGCGGTGACTCAATGCGGTATGTAAAGATCAATAAGTATTGGTACTGGGGGAAACACTGTAATCTAAAGTCATTGATGGTCTAAAAAGAATTTTAATCTTTAAAAAATGATTGCTCATAGATACCATTAGTGGTTTTTAGTTTTAAATCAGAGAAATCTTAACTAATTGTAGCACCATTTTTATCTTGGAGGAAAGAACTTGGACCTGAGAAGTTATTCGGGGAGCCATTTGGTCTAACAGGTTACCTCCCATTCTTTGGTGGTATATGAATGCAGTCTTCTTTCGTGGTCATCTTCTGACTGACACCATCTTCCTGTAAGGCGTGCCAGAAGAGGTTTGTAGTAACCAGTGGTGAAATGTTGCTTCCACATGTAAAAGACAACAGTGTAGCACCAAAGTAAACTCCTCCTGCTGAGACTGTGACTAATGAAGAGCAGTGATGTCAATGCAAACGCTCGATGTCATAAACAAGCGCACTTAGCACTTGTTTATGAGCTATAAAGTGTGTATTACGCTCAGTGACATCATCCGGTCAGTGTCCTCAGCTGACCAATGGTGTATGGGCCCTCTCAGAGTCATTCATTGTTTGTTCAGGGACACTGTCCTTTTACTTAACTTAGGGGAAAGTTTTAGCAGTTTTGATTGAATAGCGGTAAAAATCCCGTGGAAACACCTCAGATAAGAGTCCTTTGTTCTCGCTGTGGTGACCTTAAGGTGTACTTGTTTTCAATTTAATCCCTTAAGGCCTCACAGTCCTCTGCAGCCAATCTTCTGATGTCTGCTGTAACACAAATAACAGAAATAACACTAGTGTCCTGCTGCTGGCTCAGTGGCATTCTGCTTTTCCTTTCAATTTAACAAAAAAAAAAGAGAGGAAAGAAAATATGTAAAGACTTTATGCCTGGGCCATTTCAACTCATGCAGGACAAATTCTGGAGATGAATTGACCCTCACAGCTAACTTTTTAAACACACTATTCTCTCAAAGAAAAATAGTTTCTTAAAAAGAAAAGTATGGTAATTGATTTTCAAACTCTGCAGCAGCAAAGCTCAGAGATAAATAGGAACCTGCGGGGTCTGGCTGGCCCTACGGTACAACTAAGTATTCATTAGAGTGGAGCAGACGGACAAGGACATCGATTAGCAGGAAACACACTCGTCTGACCCAGTTTTCTCAAAGTGCTGCTAAGGAAAGATGGAGATGCTGTTGCCATGAACCGAGCATGGTTGAAATTAGATTTGTGTGTGAGAGCATGTTTTATTGAGCAAACTCAATTTATTCTGATGGTGAGAGGTAGAGAAGTGCAGAGAGAGGGCTGACATTTTGTGTTATTGTGGGACTTTCATTAGGGAACAAATAAAAGTTTAATGAACGCAAATGGGATCCTGACAAATGAGACTGAAAATGCACCTCTCATCAAACACTCTGTACACCTGAAACGGCAAAAAGACTGTCTTGATTTACAACAGATGCAGGCCTTTGGAGCTTCATGAATGAAGTTAATGTCTGTGTTAATGTGCAGTGCTGGCTGTTGGGTGAAATTTTAAAAAGGTTATTTCCAAAATGCTTTTAAGAAGCTCTTGCACAAAAATACCAACTAATTTGGTGATGGTTATTGTCCAGTTGACCCTCGCAAGATCTCCGTAGAGCAGATTAGTTATTTTTAAAGAAACTGATCCATGCTGAGCACAGAGGGAGGAGGGGGGAGATGATAAAGACAATATCATTTACAAAACCTTTGTTGATAATGCTATATTGATGAATGTAAGCGTTACAATGTAATCAAAATCGAACCATAAAAAGAATTAGTTAATACTTAACCCATCATCTGTAGACCATATTTTATTAATCTGTTATTTATCAACATATTCAGAAAGGGTTTTAAATTAGGAAGCCTGAGTGCCCAGAGAGAATGCACACATGCAAAGAAAGAACACGCAAACTCCACACAGAAAGGTTCTGAAAGCCACGGGGATCAAACCAGCAACCTTCTTGCTGTAAGGCACTCCACTACCTGCTGTGCTACGGTGCCACCCACAAGAAAACATGAAGAAAAAGTTGTTTCACATTAATATTTCTCCAGGTGATTTGCAGGGAATTTAGTAGTTTGGCAGTTTGTAAGTATACTGTGCTGGCAGCAGCACTACCACCTGTTTCTGCCTAACTGTGCCATAGTCTGTGTATTTAAACACTGCCTTATTCTTTGGTCAGCCCTTAAAAGCTGCAATTTTCCATATTGCTCCATTGGCTTGAGGTCTGAGGTCATTATACAGTCAGTGTGTGCTGCAAAGTTGAGCAGAGCAGCTGTTGTTTTGTTTCTCACATGTCATGAATTTTCCATTATCAGAATTTTCCATGTTTGTGTTGGCATTGTTGTTGGTGTGGTAATGTGGCAACAGCTGATTACTGAACCCCATTAAACAGCTGCAGATGTTACAGCTGCACACTGCTCTGTTAGTGTTTAAGAGCACAGATTTCCAGGTTATTGATCGCTGTGTTTGTTGAAAGCGCCCTTTGGTCTCCAGCAGGGTATTCAATACAACCATACTGTGAAAATGAGCATACTTGCACAGAGGACGAAGAAAATTAGGCTTTTTAATCAACCTACTGCTGTTTTTGTCTGTCCTTCTTAGATCTAATGAACCCCTCATTCTTCATTTACAACCCTATTACCCTGGCTCCACATCTGTGCAACATCAGGCTAAATAAAAAGACAATAATCAAATCTCCACAGCATCATCCTTTTATTATCTCCCTCTGAGGCGGCCTCTCTGCCCATAAAGCCTCCCTCGATGTACTGCCACAGTCAGAAACATCGCTTGCATTACAATCCAATTTAAACCCCTCTTCCCCATTGAACCTTTGTACTCGCCTAAAAATAGAACACAGGATATCTGTGTGTTATTGTGGAAAAGAGGAGCAGAGCCCAGCGTGTCCACACACACGCAGTCTGCTGTGAGAGGCCTGCAAAGAGACAGGATTTTTAAAGGAAACGGGTCTGTCTTTTTATGAGCACACTAAATTATTTCCACACATCACAAATCACTTCCATGCAAGGATCTGGGGAGATTTTCCATCAGTAAACCAGTTTTAAAACGGAAAAGACAGTTGACCTTTTCATTACAGACAAAATTGTTCTCCTTAGTATCTGAAACTTTTGAAAGTACCTAAAACTCTGACTGACTTCTGTATGTATTGAACTGATCTGATACTTTATTTGAACGCAGTTACTCACCATTTAGGCCAAGTGGTTATGTGTAACTGCAAAATGACATTGCCTAAATGCAACTTAATCTGCAATTTTTTGGGACCAAGTACTGCCTTATAGTACTGTTCCAATGAGACGCAAGCAATGGTAAATGTATGCTCCATAGCTTTTATTCAATGTTCTTCCATGTTAGAGGGCATTGTGGGTACAAAGGCAGCAGCCATTACATGATGCTTCATTGTAAACTATTGGCAGATGGCTTTGATACACTTGAGGCAGCATTTAACTAGACTTTTGGAAGTTTAACAATAATGGAAAAAAAGATATGTAAAAATATTTAAATCCACTTGTAAATCTGGTACCTTTTTTTGGTAATGCAAGTCCACTGCTTAGCTGTATCCATGCGCATATCCTGTCATCATAATACTATGCTAACTAACTAGCATTATAACAATAGTAGGTTTGCCTGTGTGTAGAAATCGAGCTGAATAAGATTTCCAGAACATTTTGTGCTCTCAGTATTTCCTTCATCTTATATAAGTATTGTTTGTGTTTGTTGATGAATTGAATTTCCAGTGTGGTCGTTCTCCGACTGTAATCCAAATAAGGAATCCATGTTTTCATCTTTTCTCTTTTTTTGTAATAAAAACCTCTTTGGATCTGGAAACAGAATGGAAAATGTCCCTGTATCACTATGAAAATATTTTTAGACACTCTGAAGACACACTAAGGAACTTTTGAAGTTACATAATAAAGGTCAGAATTTCATGATGCATTCATTAAGACTTAGCCCAGGCAAAACTTTATTAGTTTGATACGGAAAGCAGTCAAGTAACAGTTCTTAGAGAGGGGTGTCAGCAGGCCAATCAGATTGCTATCAAAGGTTCATTTCTTCCCCCTCTCCCCCAAAAAAATGTTTTTGTCAGCAGTCAGTTTATCATACTTTTCCTGTGATATTTCTTTAATAATTACTTACTTTCCTTATTTTCTCTTTCCATTATCTTTAAAAACACTATCCAGTTTAAACCCCATCATGACCCCCTCAAATGTACGTTTTCACAGCCTCTTTTCCATACGTCTTTACTTTCTCCTTGTCCAAGGTTACTCCACCCTGTCCTCCCTGCTCTCCTCAGTTCTGCTTATTTCGCTCTGTATCTAAAGACGTGGCCTCTCCTCTGATCAGGGAACACTTACATAACAGGCCTATGGTAGTAAAGCCTGTTCCTCCGGCTGCACAGCCTGCTAATGATCTGTGCTAATCACCAACAGTGTTGTAGTGAGGGAGCCGCACACACAGCCACATGTAAATACACACCTGGGTGCTTATGTTCTTTGTTCTTTTGTTTTCAGTCAGTGAAGGCTCATTTATTTCTTACATTTATTTGCAGGAAATAAAAACAAAAAGTTATGAAAGCACCATCAGTCTACTTTGATTCTAGCCTTGTAATGTCCTGTTACTCAATGGATATAGTGTACATTTGCCATTGTGAAGCTCATTCACAGAAACATTTTGAACTCTTTCCTACATACGGACAAACTACTTATGCCGTGTAGCTCACTCTTCAGGAGGTTGTAAACCTTATGCGTTTTTCCATGTTTGCAGCCCTTTTTCCCTCTTACAAGCTCGAGCTAGTTGCTGTTTTACAGTGTACCTGTAAACAGACTGTTTCCAGCTACAGTTCCTGTTTTCCTTCTCTTAATGGTGATTGCAGTGATCAGCACAGTTTATTAGTCCTTTTCTGTGTCAGTATTACTCGGTTACATGGGTAATGATGATGGTCCTACTAAATATGGGGGAGGTTTACACTCTGGGTCAAGTTAAGGGTAATTAACTATATTGTGGTCTGTAGACTTAAAATTGCAGTGTAAGGTTTGGTAAATTGCAGCCTGATAACCCTAATATGTAAATTAGTTTGGGTATGAAATTGTGGGGAAGTAGGTATTTAGTCTGATTTTGGAAAACTTTAGAAATTGTTGCTTTTATAAGAACAGCTTTTTGCAACAGGTATGATAGAAATGTTATCTAAGGCAACCAGATAAATTCATTTAAAGGTCACATTTCATGCAAAATACTCTTTTTGATATTTTCATACAAAATATGTGTCCATGGTCTGTTTACACCCCACCCAAAGCCCCAGTCACTACCTGAGAGGGGCATGGGCAGACACAGTGTATGAGGACTAAGGGCTTCAATCACCAAATAGCCTGTTCTGAGCAGGGTTGAAACAGAGGGGTTTATAGACGTGCCAAAATCCAATACCTGAGAGTATTATATTAGGAGAGAAACTTCAAAATACACTCTTTGGGGCATCTAGCACCAAAACTGGTTGAAAAGGAGTGAAAGGCATTGACTTTAAATTGTTGCACAATAAGCCCAAATTCATAGCATTTATTCTAGTTAGGGTTTTAACTGTCCTAAATTAACAGGGTTGTCTTTTATCACTGGATTTGTTTTCTTCGTGTGGGATGCCCTTTGTTCTTTACACTGAAATTATTTCCCCACAACTCTATTTACAAGTAATCCCATCATACACAGATCATGTCCACAGGGTCATTAGGTGACATCTGTCATCCAGTTGTAGTCCCTCTTTCTTGTGGCTGATACACTGACAGCATCAAGGCTTTTTCTTTTGATTGCAGTATTTGGTTTACTTGTGATTCTTGTATGGATAAATATTGATAAGCTGGTAATCAAAATGAAGACTTCGCAGCCACAACATGCATCGAAAGCAATGAAGACGATGATTAAGTCTGTCAGCAGCAGTACGACAAAAGCATTCTGCATTAATGCAATCAGGATATGATATGACACAGAGGCAAGGCAAGCATGACCTTACCCAGTGTGCTCACATATAAGCACAAGCTGTCCACACAGGCCAAAGGCTCCAGCAATGTCTGTTCAGTTTTTGGAGCAACAGACTGTTTTAAGATAAAAAGACCAGTGAGAAGTATTCAAAGAAAACGTAAACTCATGCAGAGTTTTGAATACTAAATCTAATCGTTTGCTGTTTTTAAATGAAGAATCCAGCCTGTGATTAGTCCTTAAATAATTACTAAATTTATAAAATATATATTTTATAAACCTAAAACTTATGTAACATTTAAGTTTAGAGGTCTTAAGTAAAATAACATATCAAAGACTCATTTCTTTCTTATACCCACAATGGCATGGCACTGAGCTTCAATGCATTCATATATTTTAATCTTTATCTGGCACTAAAGACATTTGCTTGTATGTGTTGCATAGTGAACATTAGAAATGTGTATTTCAGTGTTTGTCATAAGGTCCAAAAACTTATTTGGATCAAATGTTTGTCTCTCCAGTTCGAGCCGAGGTTCAGTTTCTCTGTGTGTCAAAGCCAGTTTCTGTGTGAGTTGATGGCTGCTGTGTTTGCATGCATCTGTTTGCCCAAACATTCACACACTCAAGTTTTTGTGCTCATTTCATCTTTGTCTGCCGTCATCACCCAGTGATGAGTGTTGTGAAATACAGGACTGCCCTGTGGTATTTGACACTCTGGTGTTTTGGGGTAATTCACAGCCCAGTGCTGTTGACCAAGAGGATTTGGTAATGACGGAGAAGTGGAGGAAGCAGAAATACCAATGAGGGTGCCAATGATGTCACAGCCTGAAGATGAAGTAACTCCCCGTTCATCACACTTGAAGTGAGGCTGCTGCTAATACTAGACATCCAAGTGTGGTTGCAGTACATTTTTAATGTTGATACATCCTGATTACAGTAAAACAACTCAAACTTTAGGTATTGAATTTTATAATATGAGTATCTATTTCACAAGCAGCCGTGAAAGCTGCCAGCAGCAGAGACAAAGTCCAAACAGAGAGATGGAGCCAACCGTGAAACACACTTTACATCAATAAATGATGACACTGAGGAGCTCTGCAGAAGATGAAGGAACAGAGCCGTTGAAAATGAAGAGCTGATTTTGGATGTTTCTCTGTTCCCCCACAGGGCCTGTATGTGTTTGCTGTGTACTTCATCATGCATAACCATCTTTGTTGGCCCACCAAAGCCAGCTACAGTGTAGAGATGAGCGGTCCTGATGGTCCAGACTCTGCATACCAGGGAGGAGGACCCTCTACAGTAGGAGGCGACATCAGCAAATCAACTCAAAACCTCATCAGCGCCATGGAGGAGGTATACACACTAACACACACACATACTAACACACCCACACACCAAACCTTGAGCAGCAGCCAGAGAAACAGATACACTTGTGTAAGCAAAAGAGGACATTTTTTTACACACTTCATTTTATTACTTAACAACATTTATGCACTGTATGTCCCATACCAGTTATCTCTTACTCTCTGCATTTCATTTCATTTCTAGTTCACCCAAATCTTCATTCTCATCTTAATACTGCATAAATGTGGTGGAAAGCATATTTTTTCATGACACGGGTGTTCTCCATGGAGATTCAGCCATCATTTCCCTTCATTGTGTTAATAATTTAGCCCACATCCATATAAGGGATGCATCAAACCAAATTTTTGAGTCCTGATAGAAATGGGCCTGGGCTTTGGCGACTGCCAAGGCAAAGTATTGGTCAAGAAAACCTTAATGTCTCACCCCAAGGATGACGAGAAACCCTTTATGTGCAATTCATGTCATACTAGTCTTCTGTTAACCAGGCACACATAGTAAAAGGCTTTCGTGGCTATCATTTCTGCCAAGATTCCACATACATCAGAAAATATTTTTACTTGATGGCAAACTGTGCAGTAGTTCAGGTGGTTGAGAGGCTCACTGGAAAATCTGGGAAGATGTGTCTTGGAAATTCAACCACCAATTTTTGTTTTGTTTGGCCGTGTCATCCCTCTTTTTTTGGTTGGATTTACTATTTTGATGTCATCTTGTGCAATATATTGTGCTTGCAGATACGGGAAGGGGTGTAAATAATTGCTGGACTAAACAAGCTTGACGTTTACTGTGTCACAAAGGCTTACCAGCACTAAAATGCATGTAGTTGCCATGCATTTAGAAAAACTTGTATGGATCATCAAAATAATCCAGTACTGGGCCAATATCCAATACCAGAATTATTTAGATGCTTCTCTAGTCTGCTTAGGCAGCTTCCAGTCAACAATTGACTCTGCTATCAATTTTAATCAACAACAAGACAAACAATTTGAAGCCCTCTTTAACATGTTGTTGAAAAAACGTTGTCTGTTGTTAGACGTCAACTGTTGTTTAAGACTGATTTGAGCTTAGATAATAATTCATTGGGACAGAGCAGTTTAACATACATACTTTCACTACGGAGGATAAGACAGATGTGCTGCAAAGAGAGTTTATAGTAATTGCTAATTTCCAGTTCTTGTCCCTAGTTTGGCCCTGAAGTATGCAATACTTCTGCAGCAATTGGCGCTGTTTCTATACCAATACTGCATGCATCCTCATGAGTGTTACGTACTCACATATGGTGTGTCCAGGTAGCTCTTCAGCACCAGATTTGGAGCTGAGAAATAATGAGAAGCAGTCATTATTTCTCATCTCCAACACTCTGGACTGGTCAACAGCAAATCACAGGGCAGACATAGAGATAGACACCCAATGAACACACACTTAAGTACAATTTAGAGTAATGGGATCGCTCAAGTATGTTTATGGTCTGTGGGAGGCAACTTGAGTACCTGGAAAAAAATCCATGCGTGCTGTTCAATTGAGGAGTTGATCAAGCAACCTTTTAGCTGTGAGGCAACGCCACTACCTGCTGCACCACCGTGCAGCCCACTCAGGTTACCTAGATGCAAAAAAACATCAGTCTACACCTTCCATCAGTCTGTTTCCATTGTCCCTCTTTTCTCCTTCCCCTCTTTTCCTCATGCCTTCATTCCCACGGCTCTATTTGCTTGTTCCTCATTCCTCTTCATACACTTCTCACACCGGCTGAGCATGACTCCACAGAGAACATTTAATACTCCCTCACTCAAACATATCCTCTGGTCCCTGATCCGTCTGCTTCAGACTGATTCTCATTATGTAACATCTGTGTGAATCGTGTGTGAACGATCAGTCTGTGTTACTACTATGAACACCCACATCATTGACCTCTCTCTCAGACCTTCATGTACCCACTAAAACACACCACACAAACACACATGCAGGACTTTTCTGAACTTGAACGGCTCTCATCAGTCACATCATCCCTGGAGAATACCTTATAAGGACTGAGCTGGTAGTAAGGAGGAAAAAGTGGGCAGGTTTAGCTTCATCGCTCCTGGGAACCTCGTCTTCCCTCCCTCCTCCTTTCTCATCCTTTCTGCACTTGTAGGAATCTTATAATCTCATTACATTCATGCGAGCACACAAAATCAAAGTGTAGATCGAGAGTTTAAGAGTCCTAAAGTGAGTGTTGCTGCGGAGAGTAAATAGGTTGAATAGGACCTGAAGTGGGACAAGTATGGGAATAGAAGTATTTAATTTGAAGGTTTAAGTGCATGTTGAAATGTTTGAGTGACCATGACAGACCTGAGGAGCCTCATGGGGTTTAAATCACCTCTACAGAACAATATATACCAGTCACAGGCTGAATATCCTCATGAGCTTGTTCAACAATCTGACACACACTACACAGACACACTTATGTCTGTAGATAGTCAGATGAGGCATGCATAATACATAAAACAGCAAGACCAAGGTGAAGTGATGTTTAACTTGCTCTTGCGCACAAAATAGGAGGAACAAATGTGCTGTAAGTGTGGACTTTTTCCTCCGCCATCGTCCACCTTTTCCAATCACTTCCACATTCTTATGTTCAGGTGCATGTGTGAAACAAGTGGCACCCTTCAGTGCTGAAAAGTGAAACCAGTTTGGAAAAGCTGTTGTCCTTTAAATATCATATTAAGGCTTTCAGTGAGAACCAATGAATCCCAAAACAATATTATGCTAAGTAGAAAAATGTTCATAGCCTGGTTCAGAAACAGTTTAAGTGTTTATGGCTCATTTTATGATCAGTTTATACTATCTAAGGGCCAAAAAACAGTCTGATCCATCAGCTTTTATATTAAACTTAATTGATTAAAAGTTACACATAAGTTGGCATATGGTTAAATTCAGAATTGAAGTTGCACAAGTGTACAAAACGCAGTCAGTTTCTGGAGTCTTCAAGTCCAAAACCCTTAATTAATTGCAACTTCAACAATATTGCAATATGAGATTTCTCAATAGACACATTGCAACAGTCTAAATTATTGCAACAAACTGAAAACAGATTTTTGGATGTGGTAAGATTTCTTGGATTTGTTTTAGATTCAGAAGAAAATATGTTGTAGCAACCAGTGTTGTGTAATATTTAACAACGTTGTTGCACATTGCATGTTTCTTTATATGATACATGCCTGATGTGGAATTTGTATTCCTCTTTGCAGTTGTAATAAAAGCAACAATAAGTAACTTTTCTACCCTAAATAGTTGTTTCAAAGTTATTCTTTATTCAGCAGGGTTAGTCCCATAATGACCAGAGACACCTTTTTAAGGAATATGATTACTTCCAACAGGGCGAGTGAGGTCTTTCCCATTTCACAGAGTACTGCAGTGTCATGCTTTTAGCTCTGTGTAGCACAGTTCCCTGTATGTACAGCTTTACGGGGCCAGTTCAAAAATCAGCCCTCTTCTTGCTGAGAGAAAATGGCTGAAGCTAAGAGGAGAAAAAGAAGGAGTGAGTCAGAAGCTGCATAAAAAGACAATAATGTTGACAGCACTTGCACATTCCTGCAGGTTTTATTCAGAACAGACTTAGACATTCAACAGAGCACTTGCAAAAGTCCGAGTTGTTATAAGCTCTGACCCTGTGGTAATGATGATGGTTGTGAAGTACTGAACCACTGGCTGTTACACTGCGAACAATCAGCTGGTCACTTTCTTCAGTCTAACAAGCCCTCCACATGACTGCCTACCAATCTACCATTGTTTTCTTTATGGGCCCTGTGCAACCACGGAGCTGTTAGTACTTAGACCATGATTACACCCTCTATCACGAATATTTTGGTGCAGATGAGTTTTTTAGGTTGTGTATTTTGTAAGACTTGTTTGGGAGTGAGAATTTGTTGACCTATTATCATGCGTAATGGTATTTACAATTTAATATATCATTAAATCTTACCATGTCCTTAGCCTTATCCACCAAAGTAATTTAAACTCCCCTGTGGATGTACAGGTCACTTACAAGCAGGGTTGCACCCTAATGAAGGAGAATAGGGGGTTAAAAGTAAGACTTCATTGATATGTACCCTGCACATTTTGAGCAGTGAAGTAGCTGCTTGCAGTAGATAATAATTTGGATGAACTTTGTGTTGTGTCAGGTTGAAAGGCAATAAATGTACAATAGTGGTGACTGCACTTAAGGTAATGATGGCGTCTGTCTCAACATTTTATACTAGAATATTCTCACACTAGTTTATAGGATGCCACCAACTTTTGGATAAAAATCTTGATGTTAAAAATGTGAACTTGGTGCTCCATGCACAGAGGCTGCTGTCCTCCAAATGGAGAGCCTCTGTTCAAACCCAGCCTGTGGCTCCTATCCCTCATGTCACTGCCCCCCTCTCTTTCTCTGATCACAAACCTTATTTTAGGTTTAGTCTATCAAATAAAGTCAAAAAGGGACAGAAAAAACAGGTCTTACACACTGGATTTTACAGACATTAGGAAGCAAGCCTGAGCTGATGGAGCGGTAGCAGGGCTCCTCGGCTCTGCCTCTTTAACTGTTTGAGAACTGGTCAAAAGTTCGGAGGTGATGGCATTCCCACTTTGGCGACTGCCATGTTTATCTTCATGACTCCTCTTCAGAAACTAATGTGTAACATCTGTAACTACATCCACGTGTTAAACAGTCCATGGTTCGAAATGTTCTCTTAAAAAAGCTAAATCTTTCTTAAATAAATGTATGTCAGTCATCTTAACTGCGCTGACATATTGATTTCCATTTTGTTTTTCTTGGTTGATTCAGTTTGAAAGCAAAAGCTCACTGACCCAGCTCTAACCCCTTGAACCCCAGATGACCCAGCACCTCGGTCTTAACCCTTTGAGACGCTTGGACAACATGCATTCTGTGTGACCCCAACTATTCACAGTCATGATTACACAGCTGACAGACACAGCCTTTCTCTAAACTAAGTGTGCATATGTGTTCATTTTTATGTGCAAGCGTATTTAAAATGCAAATGGCCAACCTGGTTTTGCTCCTGTGGACTCAGCATGTTTTGGCATTGAATTAATCTGTATCATTAACATCTGACTAAAACATTCATGTGCACTATAACACACAGCTTAACAGCTCCAAAACCAACCATTCAGCATTAGTGTAAAATGTATCGCAGTCCTTTGAACCTCATTCAGTAGCCAGCTGCTGTATCTTAGTGCAGTGAGTTTCAAAGGAATTTGTAATCCCAAATGCTGCCCAGCATGTGACCCTCCATGATTAAAACATAGACATCAAGGTTCAGTCAAAGTTCACAGTTGAGCTATACCATCCTGTATGTGATGTCCATGTGCTTACACTTGTGTTTGATGTGTTTCAGGTGTCAGCAGACTGGGAGCAAGCGTCGCTGCGGCCTAGCAGTCAACCCAGTAGTGTGTATAAACCCAGTCCTGTGATGGGGACGTACACCAGCGAGGGCGGCTTCAGTAACACAAACCTGGTCACAGTGGACGAGGAGTCGCAAGAGTTTGATGACCTCATATTTGCCTTAAAAACTGGTGAGGATGTTAATGGCTCATAGGCTGCATTCACACTGCAGCTCTTAATGCTTAATTCTGTTTTTTGTTGAGATCTGTTTTTTTTTTTTTTTTTTGCGTGGCTGTTCACATATTTAAAATGTGACTGCAATCAAGACTTCAGTATGAGCCATCTGCCCTGAAGTGACCCACATGCACAGAAGAAGACATATCATCTTACTCAGCATGCTGTGTTTATGGATGGAGTTGAAGTTGTTGTGGAATTGGAGCTGACAAAATTATGACAAACTTATTAGGAGAAGAAGAAGATTGAGAAAAAAGAGAGCAGATATTTTAACGACGGCCTTTTGTGGAGCAGTGTCTGTTTCCTCTTTACAGAGGTACGTGTGGATGAGGAGTCTGGGCCAGGAGTGGTGGGATTCACTGACTGAGAGTTCATCCATAATTGTTTCATCCATTGTTTATATTGGAATTTACAAATCTGTGCCGCCATCTGTCTGTCTTGCTTCAATAATTGAAAGTCGGATGAAATGCGACATGACCAGATATGAATCTGATTTAGGACAACATATGTAAGTGGCCTGGGTCTGATTTGAAAAGCTAATTTGTGAGTTCAGACTGTCATAAAAAAATAGAAAATCAGGTATGGGTCACTTACAGGAAATAAAGTGAGATTTTGGCCACTTTTTCCTGCAGTGTAAACTTAACCCTAGATTTACTGTAGACACGCCTCTCACTCTGTATTTTTTTGCTTTTAAGAGTGTTTTATTAACTGCACTTCCAGTTAAATGAGCTCAACTTCACTTTTGCTACCTGGATATTATCAGTGCTTTTTTAATGATTCTTTATTTATAAGCCAACTATTCTTTCCCATCTGATTCAGGAAGACAAAATAATATTGAATATCCTCCGAAGGATCAACAGTGTCATTTTAACATTCAGGTTTCCTTGGCACTTTGTTTTCATATGATATCATTGATATGAAAGGGGCTCTGAAAAAACTTTATTTTCCTAAAGCTCTGAACTGAAGGAATACAAACATCCTGCAAACTCAGTAAATTACCATAAACATATCAAAATAAAGGCAGAATGTACTTTCCAAAAGTTCACCGTGACATTAAACTCTTGGCCAAAAAACGTTTTTAAACGTCAACTGAAAATAAAGCATCCAAAAAAAACCTGCCTCTCAAATGATTTCCGGCACCCCAAACCAAAAACAGTAGAAATAGTCGGAGTTTTAAAAAAGTAGAAAGAAATAAAAAACTGTACCCCACCGTGTGCAAGCATACAGTATCTGTAGCATACTTTACCACTCGCATACTTCTCCACTCCTCTGCTTACGTTACAGCTCTCTGCTGCCATGGGGAGCATTCATCTGGTTTCATCGATTTTTCATGAGCCAAACTGCTGACTGCTATATCAAACACATACACACACCATTCTCTCCTCCAGTCTTACACTTACAGAGTAATTGCTCCAGAGTCTGAATAAGAGTCTAGTAGAGCTGGACAGCAGCCAGCAGGAGCCTCAGGACGCCTGGACACTTCTCTGTGTTCATGTGAGACACTGACAGAAAGAGGACTGCTCTGAGAGCTGAAGTTATTTTCATACTCTCATACTACAACATAAAGTAAAGTTTTTTTTACTAAAGGAAGAGCTGACTGTCACTCTGTAGCCATTAAGGTTGTTCTCTGTGACTCTTGGGATTGGGGGCTGCACAGCTAAATGCTCAAGACCCCACTGAGTTTAAGGAGGTAGGATGCACAGAGAAGAGCAGGGAGGGAGAGATGGTAGAGTAAAGGTAGTAGTGCTGGGCAGTCAGCTGGTGTTAACACTGTGTCATAACAGAGTGATTTGTGATGTGCACAGCTCAGTTTGAGTCCCGTCTTCCGGTTAGATGATGATCGTCAGACTTCCTAGTAGGAAATTCCAACCAAAGGGGGCATTCCCATTGATTTATCGAATTTGCAACTCGTAGAATCCAACTTCTGAAATCAACTGGAGCACACTGTTATATAATGTGGGTGCAGTATGCTTAGTGCATGAGGGATTTTATTTTTATTGAACACGTTGGTTCTCTTCTAATAAACTGTAATTCAAGTTTAGGATCTTAACTCATCAAGGACAAATTTTGACTCAATTAGCTTATTATTATTTATTAAGTTAATTTACTTTGACGTGTCTTTCCCTTTAAGCCACAGGGACGTGGAGAAGCAAAATATGAGGACAGATATTGTCGTAACTCCACATAATTCCTGCTGAGTACAATAAATCTTGCCGTACAAGGCACTACTGTCCTGAATGGGGCTGCAGTTACTGTTCAGCCTACAAGCTAGCCGCAGTTTTTGGCTAAAGATTGCTGTTCAATTAATGCTGTGCAAGATTATGCCCCATCTACACACGTGCTTGTGGTAATGTACGAGGGGGATAGACTCAGAGGAAGCCCGACAGTGAGGTTTATTTAACTGAAAATAGCAATCTTTGACTGAAGTGTACCGTTAGCTTGTATCTGTGGTTAGCTCTGAATCGCTGTAGCATACAAACAGCACTGATATCCCAGGCCCTTTGTAGGTTCTGTCTTTTGTTTTTCCCTTTTCTCACTTTCACTGTTCATAAAGGAGGACATTTCAAAGAGGGATTCTTGCTCCTCTCTTCGACAAAAACATCAATTTCTCTTTATTTCCCACAGTCCTGCAGAGCTCTATGCTCCTCCGTAGCCCTGCAATCTCTACAGCCATTTGCTTCCTGTTTGCTGGCTGCTAAAGGTTTTTGACTGATTGCAATTTATGTTAAAGCAGAAAAAATTAATGCAATATAATAGTTACCCAATAATATCCCCCCCTATTTTAGATTTAAAACTACAAACTTACATATAAAGTACAGTTTTCAAAATTCCTTCCTGAGAATCATTTGAAGTACAAAAACTGAATTGTTTGTTATCAGTTGGTTGGCACTTTTTAAAAATGTTTACATCATAATTTTATACATGAGAATTAAGAAAGGGGAGACCAAATAATGCAGAGATTGCATAACTTAACATCAGATTTTCCAATTACTCAAATGCATTTATTCTTGAACAAGGAGACATTGGTTTCATTTTGGAAATTGATGTCAGTCCAGTGTTAATCTCTGGATTTGATTGTTTTCTTCAGTGAGTTTTCCCTCTGCCGGACAGCTCAGTATTTGCTCCTTTTAACCCAGCCTTATGAAAATCTGAGTCAGTTTGAGTCTCACGTCATGGAAAAAATAAGAGACTTATATTGTGAGAATACACACAGACACTCTGATAAGATCCAGGAGTTAACGGTGCTGAGCCCAGTCACGTTAAGTTTCTCTGTTCATCTCTGGGGACTCCAGAGAAGAGAAATGTCGTTCAAAGAAATGAACCATTAATCGTTATTGATCAATGCCACACCAGACTTTGATTCTCTCTGTATATTAAAACCTCCCTCAAACTTCACTTGTTTGTCCGTCTGTGTATTTCTGTGCAGAGTATATATGCTGATGTACTCACCAGTGTCCATCCCAGAGAAACAAACCATGTAACCATGGAAACAGCCAAATTAAAAGCCCGCCCTAGCAGGTGTGAGTTCTTAGGAGACTTACTGGTGTTAATGATTGTGGATTAGTCCGAGGGGGGATAGTGTTTCACTGAGTTAAAATCTTGGACAGAGATAGCCTCTCATCCACTTATTGATTGTGCGCTGAAAGCATAAACCTCTGAGATGTGTGCATGTGTGTGTTCAGCGCTCCCGTTTCAGCAGGGGGATGTTTGTGTCTGATCTGCTCCTCTCCTGACCTCGCCTTGCTGTCCAAAGCAGCCAGGGTGTTCAACCCTAAATAGCCCCTGAGGCTGCAGCAAACGAGCCGGAGAATTTATTGGTGTGCTGGTCTGCAGACTCAGCAGGATGAAATAATCACTCATATTCTTCAGCGCTGCACAGAGGAAACTTTGTGAGATTTAATTAAGGAGAATCTGGCATCCGCTCAGGAAAATAAAACTGACAGGATGACACTTGATCTAAAATACTTTGACAAACTTGGACTTTAATCCTCTGCTGATGGAGAATTTCGACCACTTCACACCTTCTGACCTTTTTTATCTCCCCACGCGTCGCACTGAACTTCTAACCTGGATTTATATCAACAAGTCAGCCGGCAGTCAAGATCAGTCTGAATTACGTAACAGAGCGCAGCCAGATGAGGGTCAGTGAGCAGCACTGTAATGAGGGTCTTCACACATCATTTAGTGGTCAACTATTAACACACAAAGGCGCACATGGTCTTTGAACACATGTGCTCAGCGTAGTACAACTGAGACCTGATCATAAACGGCTGGTTTTAATGTTTTAGTGCAGCGTTTTTGTCACCTGTCATAAAAGTCATACGTCACCTTCTTTAATAAGTTACTGTTACTGCTAAGAGACGCCTTTAACCAGGGAGAATAATGCTGAAAATACTCTTTAAAATATATATATATATATAGTAATATCACACAGCTAAAAGCTTTAACAGGTCAGAGACAGGATTCACTCCCTAAATCAATCAATCAATCAATCAAACTTAATTTATAGAGCACTTTTCATACATAAATGTACATTGCTGTAATCTTTGTGATTTGCTGTACATTGAAGAACACAAGCAGATAAGAGTCAGGGGATGCAAAATAAAATACAAAACCCCCACCCACCCTCCCAACTCAAATTTAATACACACAGCGACTCACGAGCAAACACACACACACACCCACACACACACACAGGGACACTAGGACTCTTCAAACAGCCACCGAGGACTGATGAAACACTATCTTGAATTAAAAATGAGGAAACACAGGAGCTAAGACTAAATTGATAAAGCCTTGATAAGATATAATAAATGTAATAAAGTGCTAAAAGTTGATTAAAATAAGACTGTTTTAAAACCAAACAATAAAAGGAAATAAATAAAAAGTGGTAAAACATAAAATAGTAACTCTGAAACTAAAATGGAGTAAAACACATATAATGCAGATTAAGAGAGTACAACAAAATTCAGCTAAAAGCCAAACTAAAACGGTAGGTCTTGAGTTTGCTTTAAAAAATATGAACAGAAAGCAGCTTGATGTTCCTGTGACTACAGCTGCACATATTATTCAGAAGTTTAAGGTCCACAGGACTGTAGCCAACCTCCCTGGACGTAGCTGCAAGAGGAAAATTGATGACAAATTGAAGTGACAGATAATACGAATGGTAACCAAAGAGCCCAGAACAACTTCCAAAGAGATTAGAGGTGAACTCCAAGGTCAAGATATTACAGTATCAGATTGCACCATCTGTCACTGTTTGAGCCAAAGTGGACTTAATGGAGGACATCACTGTTGAAAGCAATCATAAAAAAGCGAGACTGGAATTTGTCAAAAGGCATATTGACAAGCCACAAAGATTCCAGGAGAATGTCCTTTAGACAGATGAGACAAAACTGGAGCTTTTTGGCAAGTCACATCAGCTCTATGTTCACAGACACAAAAATGAAGCATACAAAGAAAAGAACACTGTACCTACAGTGAAACATGGAGGAGGCTCAGTTGTGTTCTGGGGCTGCTTTGCTGCATCTGGCACAGGGTGTCATGAATCTGTGCAGGGTACAATGAAATCTCAAGACTATCAAGGCGTTCTGGAGCGAAATGTGCTGCCCAGTGTCAGAAAGCTTGGTCTCAGTCGCAGGTCATGGGTCCTCCAACAGGATAATGACCAAAAACACACAGCAAAAAACACCCAAGAATGGATCAGAGCAAAACACTGGACAATTCTGAAGTGGCCTTCAGACCTGAGACAGGTGGAGCAGTTTGCTCATGAGGAGTGGGCCAAAATACCTGTCGACAGGTGCAGAAATCTCATTGAGAGTTACAGAAATCATTGCAGTGAAGTTTGTGCAGCAAAATATGAAGTTAAGGGTACCATCATTTTTGTCCAGGCCAGTTTCATTATTTTGTTTTTTTAAAATGATTCTGTTGAATCACAATTCAAAAGCAATGTCTGATTTCCATTAGTTGAATTTCAGTACATTTTTATTTTTTATTACTTTTGTCAGTTTCAAGTTATTTCAGTGGCCATTTTGGGTTTTCCCTTTTTTAACAGAAGGGTACCAACAATTTTTATCCATGTGTGTGTATTGAATGGTCCATCTGGTGTGTTGGGTCAGTCCTCACTTATTGCATTGCCCCTCAAAAGGTTTTTGTACTTCTCAGCTCACCAAAGACTTAAATTCACATCCAGACTGCGTTGTTTATATCAGGTTGTGCAAAGATAGTGATGCCACACAGCTGCAGTATTTAAAGAAAGTCAACTGTCTGCTCCTCACAAAGGTTAAGCTGTATGTTGCCCATCGCAGATTTTTTTTTATAGAAGAATACTGTTCTGTGAGAATCTCTAAAACTTTCAGGAAACAAATTACAAGTTCTGAAACATTTGGTCAGCTTTTTGCTTCTTCCTATTTAACACCCACAGAGGAGAGACGGCATGCAGTTGTGTAAATCCATAGCAGTAGCAGTCTTTATAAAACTATAAATGTGATACTGACCGGGAAAAATTACGACTGGCGTTTACTACTGTAAACTACTGTACTGTATTTGAACCATAATGAGTGACTTTGTTTCATGGCTCTGCTCTTACATCAGAGTTAATGAGTCTGCTCCAGTTATTATCATGACAGACCTGATAAATTGTCTGATAACACAGATAACACGCTAGGATTGACTTATGTCACACTTTATTGGCACTAATGGGCCTGATGATTAGAGATGGATAAGTTTTATGGATTGTTGCTCTGAAATTATGAAACTCTGGACACTGGGTGGTCCAATCCTGACTGAGTTTAAGCCGTGAAGAACATACTCTTATACAACATCTGCGTGGATCATATTCTTACATTGTGTGATGTGACTTCTTATCAGTAGTACAGACATGTGTTTCCTTTTGTTTGGTATGTCTGAAGACATTTTTTTTTTTTTACCTTTCTCTCTCCTTGACTTATACAAAAAGGAAAAGGTCAATAATAAATAAGCAGTACCCACATTACCATGATGCTGAGTCCCCATACAAGGCTCATTCCTGGGTGTTGGTGATTCTTCACGTCTTCATTATGAATCCTTTGGCCTGCCACTGTACGCATGTTTTAAATGTTGTTTGTTTGCTTTTGCAGGGACCGGCCTTAATGTGAGCGATAATGAGTCCATCCCTGGAAGCCACGACGGCGGGAGCGTCACAAACTCTCAAATCGTGGAGCTGAGGCGGATCCCCATCGCAGACACGCACCTCTAACCTCTTCACCTCACAAACCCCCTCTTCATATCAGAATGAACCACAGCACAGTATTTTTATATCATGAAAGGATTTTGCACTAAAACGGTTTTTAGATTAGAACGTTTTCTAATAGATGTTTGATACTGGAAGTGATTTTTACTGTATATCTGTTTTTATATATAAATATGGAGCTATGCGTAAATGTTTCACTAAATTAAATTTTTTTAAGTACCTGAAGGAGTTGTTTCTGAATGTATATTTGGATTTTTTCTGTAGAAACTCAGCTGAATGTCTGCAGCTGAGAATGGAGTAACATTGTTAATAAATAATTTACAATATGTTTCACATGTGGCTGTGTGTGTTTTGAAGGAAATTTAGACTATTGTCACAGATAAGCACAAACAAGAGGTGTGTTGATTCACAAGAAAAAGGCAAAAGTTCTTTGGAAAGTAGGCTGATGATCAAGAATCTAAACAAGAAATAACACTTACATTTTTATCAGATATGGAAGAGGAACATTATTCAACCCTCTGTTTATAAAGATTACAGTTACCACAGTGTTTCAAAAGTGGACACACCAGAAAAGTGCCATAAAATATATTTTTATGGATAATTTCAGCTTTCACAGTTTCAGATATATACAACAACTTCAGTCCTGTTCATAAGTTAAAAAATACATTGATTTTTCAAAGTTTTCTTTTGAACCAGCTTTGAAACTTTATGCTCCTCATATCTAGGATAGGGGAAACTCAAGCAATATTTTGTCCAAGATACAAATTACCATAAATCAAATTTCTGTTCTAGATTAACACAGTCTGGAAATTCTCGATATTTCATCAGCAAAATAGGTTTTGTGCCCTTTTTTACACTTAGTCCATCATATCCCATTACACGGGCACATTAGAAAATTAAAGAGTAATTTTCATTTACCACATGCACAATGTTGCATGGGTGGAACAGGGTGCATCAAGAAGGCTGCTGGTTCAAACCCTGTGTCCATCAGGACCTTTCTGTGTGGAGGTTCCATGTTCTCCCTGTGCATGCGTGGGTTCTCTCAGGGCACTCCACCAAACCATAGCACGTTATCTCGTCATTTTTTTTTTTTTTTTTTAATTTGTATTTTAGTTTTTTTTATCCTATTTGTTTTTTATTTTTCAAGAGATATGTAGAAAGGATAGAGAGGGGGGCAGAGACAAAGAGACTAAAAAGAGAATTCGTGATCGTGATCATGTATGGATGCCAGACCATGAATTTGTCTTTATCATATTTCTCTGTTGGACATGAATCCATCAGACCAAAAACAACATGAAATACCTAAGGTGAAAAGGACACTAAGATTCAGATTATCAGTTTTATTCAGGATCTCTCCTCTAAATTAAGTTGAAAGTGAAAGGATTATCTCCTAATCCAAGCCATGAATTAGACAAATGTATTATTTAATTAAGATGATGGTTTTCAGCACGGCCACAGATGTGAATTGACACAGAAGCCTCACTTTGTTTAGTTACTCTTTACCTCTAATTACTTGAAGGGGGAGACTGCTATTGGGGGGCTCCAGTGGTTATGGACGTGAGTTATGGTGGGGTCAGGGGTCATAGATTTATGATGAGTGAATAATCTCTGCCTCACACTGACTGCTCGGATCGCTGCTTGTGGAGAAAGACCACAGTCCAGAACATAAAAATATAAGAAATGCAAAGAGAAGGAGCAGAGAGGATAATTCAGAAAAAAATGTGAAAAATGAAACTTTCTAAGCTTTCAAGTCGTGTTTGAATCTGTTTCACTTTAAAGTTTTCATTTTTTCAGCGAAAGCCTCCTCTTTGATCAACTCTGTGAAGAGTCACGGGTCAAAAGTTTGAGTAAATTTTCTTCTTCTAACTTTGACTGCAGCTTTGAACCTCCAGGAATCCAGCGCTGACTTGACCCATGTCACCACCCCTTGACTTTTGACCGACACAAGTCAGACCTCTGAACTTCATTACTGGTCTACTCGAAAGCCTGTTACTTTCACTGCACTTAAGAAAAGAGGCACTCCAGAGTCTGAGGAATTCAAGCCAACAGGAGAGAAGCTAAGCTGAGAGAGCTACATGAAGATGTTTCATCTTAAGAAAGTAGAGCTAGAAAAGGTTTTCTTCTTAATACCCACCGGATAATAACTCAGTTTTTCCTCCTGCAGGGAAATGATTTTGAGACTAAAAGGAGGGTAAGAGAAGGAAAGACTTACAGAGTTTCCCTCTGTCTTATGTTTATTTTAATTTAGGAAGTGAGTCAGTGTCTGTTTTGTAGCATTGGAGTCTTTATAAAACATATCGATCCTGCACTCTCAGTGAAGTGAGAAAGCTGGTGTGGATGGAGAAGATGGTTTTGTGCTTTTATGTGTTTTTTGTTTTCTGTCCACCTTTGAGGAAAAGGAGGCAAAACTGCAGTGCTTACTTTGGACTCTGGTCTGGTTTCTGCTATAATACATCACTTTTGAGGCTCTATCAGAGGGACTGTGAAGAACCTGTTGGTCTTATCATCTACAAGGTCTGCAAGTGATGGAAAGTGCAGTGAGTGGTCAAGAATACCGTCTTTTGTGGTAAAGTGAAGTTGAAATGACCTTAAAACTGAAATTAATTAAACCAAAAGTATAAGGAAATGTCACAATCCATTCTAAAAATAGACATTGTTGTCCTATACAGCAGCCGACGAGGGCAAACAGCCTACAACGACTTGACGCAGTTCAATAAGAGGAAAACAGCTTCAAGAACAGGAAGATTCAAGTACAGAGACACAACCAAAGGTCAGAAAGAAATACAATGACGTACTGCAAATGAAATAACACACTGCAGAATAAAAGCAAATGCATTAAAAGCAAATGCACTGCAAGTTAGAAAAAAAACAAAGCCCAAAATAATCCAAAGCCAGAACACACCTGCAAGAGCAGAAACACAACATAACCAAGTACAACAACAGAAGTGCTCCAGGCCTGCAGGGGACTCGGTGGCCGGAAGAGCGCATGGGAGAGACAGACAAGAGAGAAAACAACTGATCCATGATCATCAATATTTAGATCAGCAACGGGTGTGACTTTGACTGAAGTCATGGCTTTGCGAGGTTATGTAAAGTTTTGAAGTAGTCTCTAAATATCACAGACTTCTGGTCTATGCTCTTCAAAACCTGATCAGGATATCCTTCTGTCAGAGCAGTGTTATGGATATTTAAGTATATGGAAAAAGAACCTCCATAAAACTAAACAGCGCTCTCCTCTTCAGGAGCTATTGAGGACACCTGTGTGGCTCCTCACAGCTGAGGGAGATGATCATCAGCCAGGCTGTGAGATAATAAAGGAGGTTTGTCCTCGCTGATTAGTTGGGTTTAACACTGTAGAGACAAAACCCTCAGTTTGCTTTAAGTGTTGTGAGGATTAAAGAAAAAAAGTCTACTGTTAGTTTGTGAAAATAAGTGTATTTCTTTCAGCCTGTTCTCCTCATCTACCCATTTCTTTCTGTGACTCCTACTCCATCTTTATTTCAGATCAAATTTATGTTCTACTATCATTTTGATAGATTAAGTGGGTCGCAGTGGATAAAATGACCCCGTCTCCTTTAAGAAAATAATGACCCATTTTTAAAAGTCTTTGGTTTCCCTAATTGGCCTCAAGACTTTTGTTCTAGGGGGAATGTAACAGTGGAACTGAGCTTTCTTGGGATAACAGGTTGTCAAGCATAGAAAGAACATGGGATACGATGACCTTTACCTTCAGTTCATCCTTGAGTTATAGATGACATTCCTGCAAAGTCTGAGACGACATCCCACAACGCATTCTTGAGAAATTGTGTTTGGAAACAAGAGATAAATTACCATGAACTTCGACCCAAGAATTAAAAATTAAAGCAGATCATCCTTGAATCTAAGTGGACATTTTTGCACTGTCTGAAGAAAATTGAAGATAAAAAGTGAATGAAAAGTTTGAGAAAAATGACACTAGGTATTTTTGAAAAATTTCATTTTACAGGATTTGATAATCATGAGGCCCAATGTAGTTGACCTCTGACCTATGATTTACAAATTATAAGGTGGTTCATTCTTGAGTCAGAGTGGACATTTATGTGATATAAGAATATGAAATTAAAAATCTTTTATTATTGTGTTCAGAGGCAAAAGGTTAAGGTGATACCCAATGACCTTTAAGCTATGAACTTTAGGATCTAATCAGACTCAGACATGAATCAGTGAGTATCTGTACAACTTTTGAAAAAAGAAAAACAGGTATTCTTAAGATATCGAGTATTTAACAGTATCAAATCCCCAAACTTATTGGTTCCTCCATGGATCAAAGTGGAAATTTGAAGTTTGAAGAAAATACCGGTAAGTGTTCTTAAAACAGGTTTACTACAGGCAGACATGTGGTCAATTTAGATTAAAAACTTAAAACATCTTAAAAATATTTCACCCACAAGAAAATGATATGCAGAAAACCCCATGACCTGACTTTGGCCCATTTGGTCCGAAATCTAAGCAACTTCTTGAATCAAAGTGGACTTTTAAGCTGTCATAAAATAAGGTCCCTGATCTTGACCTTTAACCTTCGACCTCTGATATGTAATCTGTTTGTCCTTGGTTCATAGTGAATAATTGTGCAAAGGTTAAGGAAAGTGTCTTAAAGCATTTTGAGACAACAGTGTTAACGGTGCTAGCCAACACCAGTGATTATTGAAGCTCAATAAGAAAAAGGAAACACACCTGCAGCAAGAAAACACAGAGGTGTGCACCCCCCCACCCCATCTGATTATACACTTCTGATGCAACTACTGCATAAAAACTGCTGATCACTGGGAAAGCCAGCACATATGGCATATTCTGTAGCATATTTTAGTTACATAATTTAACTGCAGTGACCTCAGAGGAGAAGTCTTATCTACCGCTGCAGGATAAGTCTTTGAGCAGGTTCCAGGCTCAGATCAGTTTGTTGTATTTATTTGGTCAGATTAACATTGTTAATGCATATATGAAATCAAGGAAATGGTTAACATTTTGAAAAAAAAAAAAAAGGCATATGTCTCAAATAATCTGATAAAATGGATTTCATATTTTAAATGTATTTTATTTCACATTTAGTTCTGTGAGTTACAATTATATGTGATATATAATCTGTGAGTATGAATTACCATGGGCACTATAAGTATTCAGTAACTATTCAACTATCCTGTGCAACATATTTCTATATCCTGTGCAGTACATTCCCATTTATACATATATATTTGTTGCTTTCATTATTAATATTTATCCTTTCTTTTTGTATATAGACATTTTCAATATCTTATATATTTGTACTTATTCTTTCTCATAACTATTTTATACTTATAACATTTTTTTTACTTAATTATCTGTTGCACTGAAAAAGGAGAAGCTCTTCAATCTCATTGTACATTTTGTATAATGACAATAAAGGGCTGTATTCTACTCTATTTTACCAGGAAGTCCCATTGAGATTAAACATCTCTTTCACATGACAGACTTGGTCAAGTTAGCAGCCTTTACAAAATTACAAAAAATATTAAAGTTAAATAGTAAAACAACTCAAAACAATAATTAGGGGCCTTTCAAGTGAAACAGTTTCATTTTTTTTCTGTCACCACATTCCCCTTTTAATTTGTTTAGCAACATCAATGAATCTGATTGTCTCTCTTTTTGGAGGTCATTTCATGCTCAGGGTGCTCTGTGAGAAGAGAGCGACCTCTCCGGATCTGTAACAGCTTAGGTTATTATACACAGCAACAAATTAGATGATCATTGCTGGTAACCATAGAGCAAAAATAAAGACACATGCAGAGGTAGGATGGTAATTTACCAGAGATGCTTTGCAGATAAAAATAAGTCAGTGCTGTTGTCTGTGGACTGATAATGATGCTCATACTGGATCATAAAGAAAAGGGTGGGTGAAGGATTCTGCATCAGTAATGAAGCAAAGGGATGCAGGACATCCTAAACCTTCTTTCAGTCAGGATTCAAAACATTATGTCACCACCAGTGCTGCTGCTGCAATGATAGTTATAAATAACTTTCTTGAGGCTTTGCATTGGAGGCAATGATGTGTGTCTCTCTTCACAGACTGCTGTAAGGCCTCTGATCACACACAAGGGCGGAATGAACAGCCTTTCATAAAACAAAATCTGCAGCTTGCTGTATCATGGGGTCCGGGCTGAGTTGGGAAAGAAAGTTTTGGGGTTTTCTGCACCTTTTGCATGGAACAATTCGCAGACAGATTTTGGACTTCATAGTTTAGCTACCACAAATGTTTTAAATCCTTGGTGAAAAGTCTTGAATCCAGGCTTTCAGGATGCTACTGTTTGAACTAACAATTCATTACTGATGTTTTCATCTATTATATTTTTTTGGGGGTTTTGTGTTTATTGAATGTGTGTTGCTGCCGCTCTTGGTCAGGTCTCCCTTGAAAATGGTCTCAGATCTCAGTGGGACTAGCCTGGATGAATAAATGTCAAAGTAAAAAAGCCACATATAAAAAAAAATTTATTTATGAAGTTTAAATACCAAAAACTGATATATTCTGGGGAAAGAAGAGTCTGCATGGACTGACTCATAAAACAAACAAGCTCTCTGTCTTTCTTTCTTTCTTTCTTTCTTTCTTTCTTTTCAGTAAAGTCTCAAAAATTGATGCTCAGCTCATAATTGTGAGGACAAACCTTACTGAAAGACTTGATATAACTAGATGTAATTTACTTTGGAGGAGTTGCTTTGTCATGAATGTAGATTTCTCAAGGGGACAATTTCAGATTTGTGAGGCACTGATTCTGAAATTGATATGAAGGTAATGAAAGTTTGCTGTTGGCATATTGTAAAATCTTAGATGAGGTGTGCAGAGCTTTGGAAAACTCTGTTAATCTCTCTGAAATATCTGTTTTACCTGCCTCAGCAAACAGTTAAATGTCTAAATTCAACAGGCTTTTATCTCAAACACAAGTTTGCGTGCTCTCTTAATCTAAAGGAAAAACACAGACGAGGGAAAAGACAAGCTAGAAAAAGCTGATTCATTCTTTCTGCATGTGTAGATACTCTGATGATGAGTCTGCAGTTATCGTTCTGAGTGAATCATCGTCTTCTCAGCACAATGTCAGACTAAATAAAAGAGGAAACAGTGAGGTGGGGGATTCTCTTTGCTTATGTCCTATTTCAGGAGCTGTCAGAGATCATTCTACATCTTTCTCTGGCTTGAGAGGTAGCTATAAAGAGCCCACATAAAACTTAATTTAATAGCTCAGGCTTTTACTTCCTTATATAAAGTGGTTCTAACTTTTTGTGGGACCAGATTCAATATAAGTAAGACTTCAATTGATTTAAACACAACTTTGAAACATAACAGATGTTAAAAACTTCCTCCTATCTGTTTCTCACCTTTTGTATGACCTGTCATGCATTTTTTTACACAAGTTGTTTTAACACTAACCACCTAATAGCCTCTGATAGAGACCCACCTTTTGTTTGGGATGGACTTCAAAATGAGACTGGCCTTTTTTTTGTGCCACGCTGAAAAAATACAAAACAAAAAAGGAAAATCCTTTTGCATTTTTTCCTGCTATTTACTTTTTGTGTCCTGATGCTATTCATGCTTGATTTAGATCAAAAAAAATCTTATATATGTTAAGCTTGGGGGGGCTCTGATAGCCATTAATTAAAAAGAAAAAAGTTAGATGTGACAGAGATAGGAAAAGTGACTTTCACCCACCTTTTTCCACTATCTATTTGTGTCCAGTTGCTAATCATGCTTTTTAGATCCATTAATTTTCCAGCAGTAAATGCATATGGGCCTCCAAATGGGACCTTTTTAATCATCAAAACATGGCACACAAAGTTAGCACTAAATCATAGGGACTGGGCCTTAACTTGGAATTGGCTTCTCCTTAAATTATATCATATATTCTTTGACAAAGATAAAGTTACATCACTCAGCAATAAGAAAAGACATTGAATCTATTTTTAAACTTTCAATGACATTTCATTCAAGTTTATTATGACAGCAACATTGTCATTTTCTCTTCTTTTTTTTTTACCTTCAATTCAATAGAAAGGGTGTGATATCCTGTAACCTTATAATGCCACCCTTTCTCTGTTTTCACCCCACCTGTTATTCAGTCATAAAAGAAAGGAAACCCGCCTTTTATTCTTCCAGTGTGTGCATGAATGTGCACTTCCAGTGAATAACCAAAGTCAGAGCTTTTAATGGGCCATATGGTCTGAGACCACAAAAGAGTGACCCAGGATCACATAAAAGAGCCTGATGTCTAACATTCATCCTCGGTTAAATTGATAAATCCAGACGATAACAGCCTGGAAACACCTTTTGTTCTGACCTCTTTTAAATGGCTTGTGCGGCATCATTTTCAGCATTTGTGCAGAAAGTACAAGCAGAAAGATTGTATCCATCCATGTCCAGTACAAGCAGTTTGCTCAGTGAACCAGACTGAATCGAATCACTGTCAACATGCTTCATTAGGAGCATCATGGCAGTGTAGGTGTAATAAGATCAACCAATCAGCCCGCTGTGACGTCTGACGGATAATCAATAACTCACTTGGTAATTTGAAGGGCATGGAGGCTGATTTTAAGGATTCGATCTCAGCATAGAGACCTATGGAGCTATCAGGATGAGATCTGTGGTCTTGCGTCACATTTGTACCTCACATAACATACTGTCATGCATGCATGGTTTACTTTATTGATAAAGGTTGGTATGTTTGCATGACAGGCTTTGAATAATCTCGTAGAGCAGCATGAAAGAGGCTTATGACGAGATCAGACGACAATCGGATCGCCCATCGGTGATTCTAGATCATTTTCTCGGCTGCTGACAGCCCTCCAGATTAATTTTAGCAGCCCTGATATAACAATGACAAGGAAGCAAACTTTCCAGAGGGGCTGCAACTAACAATAATTTCAGCTATCGATTCTAAGGACTATAGTTTTTATTTTTTATTCATCTATGAATCAGATAAGAAAAATAACATTTACATAACCTCTTATCAAAACCCCAAAACATTTTTGCACATCTGTTAAAATGATTTGAAATTGTGTTTTAAAAATTCAACTTAAAAACCCGAATATTTGTAAGCATTATCATTTTTTTAAGAGCAGCAGCTTAAGCCAGTCTTATTCAGATACACATACTCTTTATTATTATACCAATAACCATGCTGGTTGTAAGTTAAAGGCTTGTTTGTAAGATTACTTCAAAAGTAAAGTAGTGAAACAGATATAACTTCTTGATTTTTTTTTGTATATATCTTTCTAAGTTGAATCCTCGCTTTCAAATGTATTTCATAAATAGGTACATATGTAAAAAATATATTATGACAGCATATGGATGTTAGTTACTAAATGAAGGTCTGATTATCCTCAGCTTCTTGAGTCTTGTCACCACACACAAAGGCATGGACTGGAGCAGACACATTTTTATTTTTCTGCTTGTATTTTATGAAATTATAAGAACAATAGTGAGGCAAATATCTGGGTTTTGATGTTTGACATCCCGCTGGAGTTTTGGCATGAAGAGGCAACAAGTAAAATGTATTAAACTGCTTCATTATTCAAAGAAAGCTTTGGTCTTCAAATATTATTGTTGTTGTGATATACATATTTTTGTCGGTCAGAGGTCTGTGTTTGTTTGTTGAAGCTTTTCGCATCTGCTTCCCTATAACTCCTAATAACTGATAGCAGTTCACACAAACACACACACACACACCCACACACACACAAATTCTTGTCTAGTGTCTGCAGCCCTCTCATCTATTCTGCTTGTATTTTTACACAGTAGAGACGTAAAGGTGGGAAAATGAATGATTTTTAATGCTTGACAGTGATGTTTTCATTCTTTACATGTTTTACATTAAAACAAAACTAAAGTTCAGCTTAAATTTTCATTATCAAGGGTCTGTTTTGGCTTGCCAATGTCTTGTTTCTGCCACAGGAAAACAGCTGGTGATATCCTCATATTTTGAGAATTGTCAAATGAATCTCATTATTGTGATAAACGAGAATGAAGATTTCTATCGTCCAAACAGCTCAAGCTGACTGTTTGTTAGCAAGATTACACAAAAACTGCTGAATGGATTTTGCTAAAATTCTCAAGAGATGTTGATAATGGCCCAACTAAAAATTGATTAGATTTTGGTGGTGATCTGGACAACTGCCAATAGTAAACGATCGTTTTTGCTCAATAACTGTCTAACTAATAATGATATCAACATGATTCCAAGTTATTACTGATTTTATTGATATGCTGTTGCAGTCTTCCTACCAGTTTGCTTAAGAATTAGCAGAAATGTTTAAAAAGCAGTGTGCAGGTTAAAGACCCTGAAGCACAGTTTATGGGAATTTGTCTAGGGTGTCATGCATATTTAATCTGATGGGTCTCATTCTCTTATTTGATTTAATATGTTGATATAAAATGTCATGAAAGTGATCTAACAAAATAGAACAACAAAATTCTTTGTATTATTTTAAATGGTTGAACTGAGACTAATAGAACCAATTTTTTAGAATTAATAACAACCCTCATACCCCAGATTATTGCTCATAATGCGAAGGATGGCATCCCTCTTCCCCTTTTTCCAGGAAGGACCCCCTTGACCTCACCAGAGTTTTGGCTGGCGTGACATTCCCAGACACTGTAGCAAACAGAAAAAGTGTAGTCTGACCTCGACATGAAGGAGAGAGAGCTGAGAAAGCACCTCTGTTTTTTTACAACTACAGAATATGGTCAGGTCAAGAGCAGATGCTGCTCATAAGCGTTTGTGATTTTGTGAACGTTGCTTGTTCTCCCTTTACATTCCCAATGCTCCTGTCAGCCTGTCCTGAAACACGCCACGATGAAAACAGGAGGTAGTCCGGCGAGTCAGCAGAGGCTCCATTCATAAGTGCAATGCAGAAATTTTACATAATGAGAGGAGAGAGGACGGAGAGACATAAAGTAAACACGAATGATGAGAGTGTGCTTTTGGATGTGTGTTTGCATAAAGCTGTCTTCACCTCACACAGGATGAGGACATGATGCAAATATGTACCCACATCAGTGAACATGCATGTGTACATGTTGTATGGCCCGTCACTGAGATTGTAAATGATAACCTTTATATAATGAGACCATCCTGTCATCTACATTAAATGAATCCTCACTCATCACCCACTGAATGTGTGTAACATCACCGCCTACTTATGGAGGGTGTCTTGTATCTTCAGGAGCACTGGTTATGTCACAGCACTTGAAAAGTTTGAGTGGGCCGAGGTGTTTATTTTTGGGTGATTAGCGGAAGAGTTTAGCCGACAGCTAAATATGGAGATACAGGCTTTTGGCGTTTTCAAATATGACACCCTACCAACACCACCCCACTCTTAGTCATGTAATGTCAACTTTTGTAAGCCTTTGAGTTCACACGTTGTAACATGATTGAGGATATTTTCACAAACGTGATAGCCTATTAACAACAGTTTTCAGCCAAAAATGTATCAAAAAAAAGACCAGGGCAAGTGTTAATTTAAATCTGTACCATCATTTTGTCTCTAATTCTCTTGTGTGGCTTTAAAATACAAAGAAATAGTGTAATGTTAGCATTGTCATACGGCTGTACCTTTAATGTTACAGTTAAAGCTCAGTCTCTCATATTCGCAATTATACAACCCATTTATGACTTTATGAGTTTCACTTGAAGGCTTTATGAGTCCTTCACACACCAAGTTGTTAGCACATGTCAATGTTTATATCCGTATTCAGCAACAATGCCTCATATGCTAAGTTTTTACAAGCTGGTAACCTTGTGCCCACTCATGAGTCAGATGCCATGGATGTATCTCTACGATAAGAACAAGGTTTAGTGTTTGAATCAGCTAGCTAAAAGCAAAGCTAAAATAAGTTGGCTACTTGTGACTTTATGTCCACTCACTGCCTGTGTGTTTTTTCACCTTTTCATACACATGCACACTGTGTTTTAGGTCACTGAAAAAGCACACTTTAAAAAACTCCTGTCAAGTCAATGGTTTGTGGAAATTTGAACTACAGGATTTTGGCCCTGAAAAGTCACACTGTGCATCTGTTTCTCCTCTGTGTGATGTATTTGTGTCGTGCTGTCACTTTTGGGTACATCAGAGTTGTGCTATGGTGGGTGCTGCTAAATTTTTTGCTTGTTTAAGTGTTGGTAACTTGACCATTTGCATGCTTAAACATACAGCCTGTACAGCTCTCCCACGTGTTACCACTTTATGGGACTGCCTGTCGACATTTAAGGCAAGACCTGGTGCCCATAGGTTTAAGGTGGCACGTTCATTGCAGAGTGCAGACGCTAGAAGGAATGAAGAGTTAATGACAACATGGTGGCAGGCAGTGCTGAACTGATTAATTACCGCAGAGCCTTAAAGAAGCAGAGCATCATACAGAGAATACAGCACAACCAAAGGTACTCTGTACATGAAAACTAAGTTTTTTTTGAACATGACTGATTATGACCACACTCTGGCATTCATAAGAAATAAATACGTATATATGAGTTCAGGCAAAATATGGGCTTTTAAACTGCAACCCCTGTTGGATCTTGGCAAGGTTGAACCAATTGAAAACCAAATGGTCTTGTAGAGGGATATCATGGAGATGTCGATTCATGTCAGGGACATTGTTGCATGCAGTACATTTAACAGTGCGTTTATGGTAAATGGACTTGAGCTTGTATACTTCTTTTAGTCTTTCCAACTGTCTTTCCAAAAAACTGATTTTTTACATCACAGGTTACACCTACCATATTACTCCCATTCTCACTGATGGTTGAGAATTATTTGTAAGTTTGCATCATTAACACATTCATGGTCTTTTTTATATCCATCCACAGACTGGGCCAACATCCCTGTAAACATTTTTACATTCATGGACTTCCATATGGAAAAAGACATTTCTGAATTTGTACATGTGTGGACAGGATTGTTTTTTAGAATGGAGGAGTAAAATTTCTTCAAAATGAACTGCGAATGGACATTGTCTTCGTTTCATTGTCTGTCTGCCTGTGCCTTCAAAAGCATTAGGGCTAAACTCACAACTGGCCCAAGATGATTTGGTTTTCAGCAACAGCATCCCCACTGTCCCAGGCCCATGAGACTTTTTTGATCCCTTTCCCCATGGGCAGTTTTGGGCCTGGCCCTCTGACAGGACCAAATTTATACCCATGGGGTTGCCACAGTCTCTTATAAGCACCCTACAAGGAGCCTAGCCTTCATCAACAATGCATATAGGCATCCCTGGGAAGTATTTCAGTCATATTGTGACTTGAGGCAGACTGACCTCCTCTCCTGCTCCTTGTACCATCCTCCCTTTCCTTCAGGACACGTTGTAGGTGGGCAAGTCTCTGTCAACCTTGAGGGTTATGGTTGCTGCCATAAAAGCTGCTCGGGTTAAATCTCAGAAACTGCCAGAAGGTTGCTGTGACCTTATTGCTCAGACTCTTAAAGGTACATGTAGAGTCACTCTGTGTCGCAGAGGGCCAGCTTTCTCCCCATGGAGTTAGGAGGAGGTGCTATCAGCCTTGCAGCATGAGCCATTCAAGCCCCCCTGAGAAAGTTGGGCTGGAATGGCTGTCTTTCAGGACTGCACTTTTGCTGGCAACTGTGGCAGCAAAAAAAATAGGGGAACTCCATGCCCTTTCAGTTCAGGGGGAAAGCTGTAGCTTCTTGCAAGGTGGTGCTAGGGTAGTGCTGAGCCCAAACCCTGCATCCCAACCTAATTTATGGTCACAGTCCCAGGCCAGTCAGTCCTTGAACTGTGTACTTTCCATCCTGCTCAGGGCGGTGAAACAGGGTGGGGTAACCAGTTACTGTTGTGTCAAGACTCTCCCACTGGGTTGTGGGTTCGATCCAACAAGCATACGAGAAGGCAAACAGGTGGGCCCCGGCAGGGGTGCATGCACACTCTATGCGTGGCAGCATGTGCCTTATAGCAAGGTGCCCCTCTATCAGAAATTTGTAAGGCTGTCTCTAGGTCTACCCCATCCACATTTATCAAGTTCTACAGTATAAACATTGCAGCCAGCTCCTTATTCATTGAAAGGGTGCTAGGCGCAGAACAGTAGGGATGACATGTACTTACTGTGCCTTCAGACTCACAGCTCTCACAAGAGAGCATGTAATGTTTGGAGATGATGTCGTTTCTGAAAGCTAGCCTTGACACAGTCAGGCTAGGTGGACTTCCACCCATTTACTGCTGGCCTTAGCATCTTGTCGGGCCAGTTAAGCCTTTGTGGCATCTTGCGACTGGGTGATGGGTGTGTTCATAGTGTACGTTTGTAAATAGTTCCTTTATTTGAGCACTTGGATGAACATTCTGGTGGTGGTGACGTCTCATTTGAATTCAACTGCCATGCTTAACTGCCGCAGGAGCAGCCGAATCTGCTTGGTTTCCTAAGGGGTGTCTTACAGAGTCACTGAACATATAGAATATGTAGGATGGAGAGATAGTTTTGACATGATAGGGAATGGATGCAACCTAGGTTCTCTGAGTGGAGAGAAACATGTTCCAATCAAAGTTAACCAAGAAGGCCATGTGTGTGTGTAGCTTATAAAGCCACAGTTGACTAATCAGTCTCTCCACTCTGAGAACCTAGGTTACAATGTAAGCATCCATCCACTCCTTAATACATTTGTTTGATATACAGCATGACGCTGTGATACATGAGCCTGGCACAAATAAGTGGTTATGTGTGAAGAGGATGAACCAAGTGAAAGAGCCTCAAAATTATCTGCGCTGTTTGATCAGGCTGTAGTATTTTGCACTGAATTTTTTTTTCTGATGAAATAGGTGAACATGTGATACCCATAAATTTCTCCATGCAGAACACATCACATCATATTGAGTACATTAAAACAGAAGTCAAGTCTCAGCCTTGACTTGTCTTAGCTTATCTGATGTGTTTTTAACCTGTTTTTTTATTTTATAGGTATGAAGAGGAGCCCAAATGAATTATGTTCTGCACATCCATTGTGACATAAAGGAAAATAGAATAATACAGTCAAACCAAATTAAACATAATAGCAATGTTAATTAGATTTAAGGACACAATCAGAAAACAAAATAGAAAAAGTACAAAAGCAACTTTTTCCCTACAATGTACATTTTTAACAAAATCAGTGCACCCACTTTGCCCAAAAGTTTTAACTTTTCCAGCCTGAGATTAAGAGAGATGATGACCTTTTCCATCGTGGAAATCTCCAATCTATTCTGTTATGCATCAGTTCAGCCATCTTTAAGTGTTAGTCATTTTTCCTGCTGGCTCATGTTTTCAGTGCATCAAAAGATGGACTCTGTATGCAAAAACCTCTACTGACATCTGTGCCGCTTTAAAGTTAAAATTCTTGAACAATGTTCCAGTATATCTGAAAGTTATTTCAACATTTTTAGTAGCTTGTGAGAATTTTTTTACACTAGCTATTTTGTGTACAAAAATGATCAATGTAACAGTTTTTAATCTCCATATGATGTTGACAAAAACAGGTTTTAGTCCCTGTGTCTAAACTTCTGTAAGATGAGTTAATGGTAAGGTATTAAATGCACTTGTGGAGTCATATTTTCAGGCAGTCCAGCCTTCATAAGATTTTATTTACAGCTGCTCACTCTTAGGTCAGACATGGTAACCTTTGGACTCTTTCCGTCCACTGACTCCAAAGGTCTCTCAGATTAAAGAGGAGCCTCATGGAGGAGCAGCCAAGACGTCTTGAGCCATAGAGGTAGACATCATAGATCAGTACGACATTTGACAGTTGGTTTTATTGAATGAAGTTGAGGGCGAGTTGTGGCCAAGACAGTCTGGCTGATGAAAGGGCAGATTTTTAAAGTGAACCTGTTGATGTTTCTTAAATAAATTTCTTTGTATGTGAGGCACATCACAGTAGACAGTGAGTGCTGAAGCTGCTCTATGAAATGTGATTCTGTAAAGTGAAAGTCAACGCTATCTGGGGAGACCATGCCAACACGGCATAAATGTTGGATCGTGTGTGGTCGAGGGGGTGGACATATCGTGTCTGCAAATGACACTGTTAACTTGTTCTCACTATGCTGGCTGGCTGGCAAAAACTGGACCGTCGCATTATGGCGGCAAGGGGCTTTTTGTCTGCTTTAAAACATGTGCTCATGAATGTTTTTGTTTTACTCTTATGTGTGTATCCAAAACCTGTGCTCTGTATGGTTTATGTGTGTCGAAGCATGTGTAAATCCGTGCAGGCTCATGTAGGAGGGTGACTGTATATAGTATGCTTTCATGTGCCTGAAAGTTGACACTGCAGCTGCAGCCTGAACATACATATCATCAACAACTCCATCAGCTTGAAATAGTTGTCACGTTCTGTCAAATGGTTTGTTGTGTTTGAAACAGGCCTTTAGCAATCAGAGTCTGATCTAAGAGCTTCACTTTATCCACATTCATTTTTTCCATAAAAGTCGTTTTAGCATCAGCTTTGTATTTAGCACTTTATTTGTTGAGAGCTCTGCAAATCAAATCTTCCAGTCAGCACCACCATCACTACACCCGTTTATACTCTGGTGCTCTGAAAGCTGCTCTGTGTGTTTGTCTGTGCAGGTCAGGACACATGTATATATGTAGAGGAGTGGGCCAGCAGAGATGACTGCTCCTGGTTAATGGACCCTCCTTAAATGGGATGGTTTGATATCAACAAACGCCTACTGGATCAGCACTGGAGCTAGTCTTTTGGCATTTATCTGCCTCCTCTTGCATGCTCACAGGTTATTATTAGATTGAAATGTTCCTTAAAAGTTGCATAAGCTGCCTCTCTCTTAGGTTTACATTTAGGTTAAAAAACAAAGATCAAATTATGATTTTTATATCCCATTTTTCCATGACGCATCTCCCCTTTATTGGCAGCTTTGCCATGGAACAGATTAAAAGCCTTGATTAAACATTTCAGAGTCAACTGCTATGTCTGGCAAGAAGTAAAGTTGGTCTCAGACTCGGTCATCCCCCTGCAATGCTTGACTGAGCAGGCTGAGGCTGGTTCTTGTTTGTCACCCACAGTCACCTCTGCTGTGACAGCTTACAGAAAAGTAACAGAGGCATCCTGTCAACAGCTTCTTCATTATCATCCACCCTATAGAAAAACCAAGGAAGTTCATTTCCACATCCCAAACGAAGACGGTTCAGCAATTGTGCAAACAGAAACTAACAACAATTAGAATATTAAAAGTCATGATTGTGAATTCATATATCATACATTTGACATTTATTTTATATTTACAGCTTTTTATATTGTAAATCAGAAAAATCTGTCATGATTAGGAATTTTTATCTTATAAGCACGACTTTATTATAGTCTTTGCATATTGGTTATTAGTTTTGACTTTTAATGGTATTTTTATTAACATTTTTTGTCATAATGTCTTTTTATCCAATGATTATGGCTTTTTAGTTGTGACTCTTCCTCCTATTATGACATTTTAATTTCACACTGATGACTTTTGATACATAACCACAACTTTTTATCTTCAAGTTTTGATTTATTATGACATATATTCTCCATTTTATTTTTATATCGTTGCAAAAACAGAGAACTTTCAAGTAATGAAGATCTTGATGAGCTTTTATTCATAATTGGGGGTCATAGTTATGAATTTTATTCATAACTATGACTCATATTTATGACTTTTGAATCTTTTGTGTTTGATTATTTTTCTCATAAATTTGACTTTTTTTCCCCCTTAGATATAAAAATAAAGGTGTTACAGCAGCTAGGCAGGTCAATAATTACACCTTTTAATAATTTAGACTCTTTATTTCATATTTATAACTTTTTCTGTCATAATCTTACATATATTTTTAATAATCTTGCTCATTTTTCCTCACAATTTAGTTTTTTAGATTTGACAGTTACATTCAATGGACTCAGATATGTCCTTTAAAAAGGAGACCTTTCTTAACGTTTCCTTGATTCCTAAATGTTTTTTTGTGATTTACCCATAGTAAAATAATGTTAATGATGTGCAATATTGATTTTTTGGTACCATACAGTGCCATACAGATATTTCAATACTTGTTTTAGCCAGTAAAGACATATAGATTGATTGGCTTGAACTTACACACTTAATGCTTCATTTTACAGGATGAAACTGTGTGTTAAATGTATTCATGCTACTTGTAAAATGAGGCATTGTAGTACATTTATGCTTGTGGATGATGTGTGCGACAGATATTTCAGCTGTAGATATTGCAGATGGATGGTTATTATGCATAGTGTTCAATTTTGAAAATTCTGATAATTAACTTTTAAAGCCATAATCTGTTGGTTCCGATATTATGCTGGTAATGTTTCATCCATCCATTATCTATACCGCTTACCCCTTGATATGTGTAGCTCTGTACATAAGGGCTTGGACTGGGGACCAGGGGGAGGCTGGTTCAAGTCCCAATGGAAACATAATTGAAAGTTGGACTGGTAGCTGGGGACTTCCAAGGGGACTGCCACTGGCACGGCAACACAGCTGAAAGGTGTTGGGATCCCTTGCTTCCAGAGCCTCGGCATGTAGGGTTTGATGCCCTAAAAACTTCATCGAACATAAACACTCCCAAATGACAGACAGCTAGTGTTGTTGTTTTGTAGACCAGTTGTCAGCAATGATGAATGGTGAAATGTCAATTATATGGATGACATAGAGAGATGGACAGATCTTCCAATACACCCACACATGCACTGAGAGAACAGACAAACTCCACCGAAAGGCCCCATCTGAGCAGAGAATCATACCTTCTTGCTGTGAGGCAACAGCACTACCAGCTGCACCACTAATAATGTTGTACATCTCTAACTGACTACTGTTACTGTGGGTCTTTGTAAATAAAATACAAATAGTAAATTCTAAACTTGATGAAGGACTTATGATGAATTGTCACCACACAGACAACTGATGAAATGTGAAGCACATTTTGTTTTCTTGTGCATGAAATATGCTTCATACATAAAGTTTGATTTGACTTGACTGGACAAATAGCCTCCTCAGTCTTCATTCCTAACCTTGGTGTCAGCCCGTCCTGTGGCATGAGTTCAAACTTAATCAGGATTTATTGCCTTGCTGCTCATGGGAGTTAATGTAGTTTGGCCAGAGCGAGTGAGAGCACTTTCTAACCATAGAGACGTAGATGCACTCTATAAACACCACAATCTTTACACAGACAGTGGAAATGTGGTCCATTTTGCAGGCTTATATCACTTACAGCAGCCTTAACAGATAACAGACAGCTGCTTAAGGACAACAGTGAGGGAAGTGGGAAGAAAGCTGCTGGAGCGAAGTGATACAGAGGGAAGCCAGCAGTGACCTCAGGCATGAGGCGTGTGACCTTTACAGAATACAGGAAGTGACTCACCAGAGAGAGAAAGTCATTGTGTCACATTAGTCTGCATGTGTGTGTGTGCGTGAGTGTGGTCAGCCAGACACGACTGGTTTGATCCAGCAGTTCTTCTTCTTCTGCAGCATGAGGCAGAGCAGCCAGCTCCATCAGGCTCTGGCTGGATGAGAACAATATCTCTTATTGTTTTGTGTTTGCGTGATGAAATGTCAGATGTGAAGCAGAAAGGGATAGACCTGAGGGCTGCTGCTGCTGAAGAGGCTGACTCCAACTACAGAGGCCCTGTGATAAAGATACACACACATGCTATTGTGTATGTCTATTATAAAATCTTAAATGGCATTAATGGAAAAAAAAACAAACTTTTATCTGTTCCATATTTTACACCATGCCCATGACTTCTCCTCTCAACAACATGATACAAGAGCAGAGCTCCACTTTCACACTTGCACCCAGGACAGGCTGCCCCCTGAAATCCTTCTGACTTCCCTGTTCACTTATCAAATCAGGACATTTAACTTATAAGACAGGAGGGGCAGGGTCTCAGGGGGCAGGACATGTAGTTCGTTCTTTTGGATGAGAGGTTGCATGAGGAACATGTCTAAAGTAAATATAATATCCACTGTGTTTCTTGTCAACTCTTACTCTGCAAAGAGAGAGCTATACATTTCTTCTGTTGAGGTCAAGAGCTTAAAGTAATTTAGTTAATCTGATGATAGTATTCTGTACCGAAACAGTGCTTTTCCAGGAAGCCCCTTTATTTTTGTTCTTCTTCAGCGCAACCCATAGCATTAGTGCTCTTCCACTGAGAGCAAAGTCGTACGAAAACAAAGGGTCTTGCCACCCAAAGAATGTTGTAGGTGTGTCCAGTACTCTGAACAATCACATTTACCCTCTTTTATAGTTTGTTCTCGCCTTAAATTCATGAAATAACAAAGCTCTTGGCCCCATAGCACAATACATGGCTTTGCTTCCACGCCAGTTTTCTACTTACAGGGGCAGAGCTAATCGTTACAGTATCAATGTGTTTGATATTAAAATTCAACCACTTAAAAAATACTATTTGTTTTAACTGAAACCTTAGTGTGACTTATTTGAGTTTGTAAACGCACTGAGGTGTTATTGTACATATTTACAAATTTCATCAGTGTGTAGTACAAAACATTCTGAAGCAGAAAAGACACTAAAGCAGCTTAACTTAACAAGCAGGACTTCTTCCATTGGGCCAGCAGGAAAAAAAAATCACAAACAAGCATTGGAGCAAATGTCTCTTTGTATTTTAATTATTTTATTTTATTACTAATATTTATACTTTTATGCTGTAATGATATGGATTTTGAGTCTGGAATTAAGTGTCTATCTTTCTAGTTTTCTCTCTACAATCAAGTTTTGAAGAAAATGTGAACAATTCTGCCTCTACAGGGTGCAGCAACTCACTTTATCTGACACCTTAGCTTTAAAATTATGACTTAGAATACTATAACTTTTCACAAATTGTCTTGCTTGTCAATAGGTCATACAGAAAGTAATGACATCAGAAATCATTTGATCCTGTTCCATATCCAACAAAAAATACCTCACGTGAGCTTAAAGACCCTGTTGAAAGGGCAAGAATCTAAAAAACTCTCAGTCATCCCTTTCATGCAGATTTGTCCTTTACAAAGAAGTTACCCTACACATTAAATATGATTGTCTACATACTGCATGCCTCATAGGTCATTTTGTTTACTGTCACCCACCTGTTGGTATGCATTGGCAGGCACAGGGAACAACACTGGGAACCACACGCTGAGGGTGCTATTATTAACATTTCAGTGAGCTGTGTAGGTGTTTAATCCGACCACAGTAATAAATCTCAAATGTGCTCATGTCAGCATAGAAAACAGGGGGTGAATAACACTCTATGAACTACACAAAAACAACATATAAAAGGAGGTTAATTTATATTTATTTTCTGCATTAAATGCAGTTTAGAACAGCAATGAAGTATGATGAGTTACGTCATTTTCAGATAATAATTAAAATACACTTTGACATAAAACCATTTGCGCTTGTTCAGCAAAACATAAATTTTGCTAAAATGAAGGAAATAAGGAACTTAGCCGGCTTTGCTTCTGTTATTGAACAGAGTGTAATAATTATTGACGTTTTTTTTCAAGATGCTGTCAGTATAAGGTATTTTGAGAGTTTTTACATGGATATTTTGATGATTGTATTTTGGGTTTTTAATGCTTTTGTTGAACTTAGATGGGATGGTGGATAAAACTGAATATTCGGGAGAGAAAGTGGCAAATGACATCCAGAAAAGGGTCCACAGGTCTGATTTGAACCTGAAGGCTGAAACTGATACTGATACCGCTGCATCCTTATGAAATACAAAAGTGAAGGAGAAAACCATGGGTAGAAATAAATATGTGTTCGTAGTGATTTGTGGCTCAAAAGCACTGGGAACATTTTTAAACAATGAGGAACTACACACTCAGTAAAGCCTTAAAAAAGAGTCAGTCATGTACAGAAACCTTGGTGGACATACTCCCATATTTTATAATATGGGAGTATGTCTCCACGTTTTATTTTACTCAGCTTTGCCATTTAAATAGTTATTTTATGTTAGCCTATGATCATGACTTACATATATGCAGATTCTTGTAAATGTAGTATCACGCAAAATTTTTCCTTTTTTTTTTTGATTCAAGGCTTAACTGATCAGCTTTTGGGAGTCAGAGGTCAATACTCAAGGTCTTGTTGTCATCCTTGACTCATGAACACAATATTACTACTTTTAGTGTGAGTGTGATATCGTAAGAACACTTTGAGTGTTTTTCATTCAACTTTACATAAATGTCCCCTTTGTCCTATGATTAACCAAGTAGATTTAGAGGTTCTTGTGCCAAAGGTAAAGATCATGACTCTCATCTTCATACTTCAGTTGTGAATTTGATTTTGTGAACATGCGGTGAACGCTGTAAGGGATTTTCACCAAATTCTGACTCTTGAATACACTGATGACACTGTAGGTCATTGGTCAGAGGTCAAAGTAAAGCAGCTTTGTAGTCAGTTTTTATCAGTAAACACAATATCTCAGGAAAGCTCAAATGGATTTTTATCAGACTTTGCAAAGTTATCTGACTGTTTTTTAAAGAACATGAATCAAAGGTCAAAGTCATGGAATTTTATGTTCACCTTGATCGTGATCTCGTGAAACGTGATATCACAAGAATTCTTAAAGGATTTTCTTTAAAATTTGCGCCAATGTCCACTGTGACACAAGGAAGAATTTACCAGATGTTTGAGGTCATAGGTCAAAGTCTAGGACTCTCCTGGTCATCCTTTGCTTGTTAACATGACATCTCATGATAGCTTTATAGGATCTCTTTTGGAGACCATTAAAAGTCAAGTTTACCCTCTGCTCATGAACTCATTGACAACATTTCAAAAATGCTTAACAGTTTTATTTTTTAATTTTGCAAATAAAACCCTTTGACTTAAGGATAAGTTGATACGATTTGAAAGGATAAAGTCAAATATTCTTGGGCCTCATGATCATCCATTGCATTGAGCTTGATATCTCATGAAATCTTTCATCTCTCTGTCAGAATTTGCATACTTTTCCTCCTTGACTTGATGATTAACTGTTTTCATTTTGGAGGTTGAAGGTCACAAGCCATGGTTCATCCTGATTTCATAAGATTTCTCTGAGTCACACTTTCACAAAAACAGACCTCTACACCCCTTCATCCCCTACCATTGTAGGAGGCGTGACACTGCCAGCTGTTAAACATCTGTTTTGTTCTGTCATTTTGTCTGTTTTGTTCCTTTTAAGAGGTACAAAACATGACACTGAGAAGAATTCCTCTGTATGAGGACATAAAATAAAAATTCTACCAATATAAGCTTGCCTCAAAAGTTAGACAGAATTAGCTAAGAACTGTTTTTGATTCTAAGATTATTTTGACGTCTCCTCATAAACCAGCAGTATTATGCATTTCGAATTAAGGGGAAGCTGTGCCTGAGCACATGTTCGGCAGACCAAGAGTCAGAGGGGACGGTTGCTCTGATATGTGTCACACATTCCTCTCCGTCTGCTCAGCTCACAGTGACGATGGCTGTGCCCCGCTCAGCGCTCTCCACTGCAGCTCAGCTTATTTGGAGGGAACAGAGAGCGTCTGCCAAAACCTGACTCAGTTAGATGAAATGAGAGAAGCCTTTTAGTTTCTCTTTATTCATTGGGCAGTCACTCCAAATGATTAAAATGAGTCAGGGAACTGGAGTAGACCGGACCGGACCGAGCTGCCCTTGCCCTGATGTGACTTCTGAGTGTGAATGAAACAGAGCAAAAGTTGAGGAAACAGGAGCCTGTTTGGAGGAATGAATTAGGACTGTAGAGAGTGCTTTAAATGGAACAAAAGAGGTGGCAAAGTGTCTAAAAGGTGCTATTTAAATCCTTAATTGAGAAGAGCACGGTGATATTTTGAGACAGCGTCTTTTACTGTAAACAGCAGTCCCACTTTACTGAGTCTTGACCATGTGGAGGTAAAATATGTATGTGCATTTATGTGTGCACGTTAGCTGTCAGCTGAATGCATTTGACCACACCCACCCAGAACAGGACCCTCATGACTCAGACATGATTCATTACCCAGACAGAACTGATAAACTACAACAGTCTATAAAAAACAAAACGCATGTTGTACGAAGAAAAAAGAAAAAAAAACTGAGGAGAGTAAATCCCCTTACTTACCAGATTCTCTGATAAAGTAAAAAAGTAAACAGGAATTTGGATAAAAATCCTTAGAAGCTCCAGACAGTGCTTAAACAGCCTCTGGTGATGCCTCCTGTTAAATCCCTTTGCGTATTTATTTCTTAAAGCACCTAAATTGATCTCAAATTTAAGTTAATGTGAAAGTGAACAAAGGATTTAGAGGAGGTTTGAGCTCTCATATTTTTAGATCATCTTTAATAACAATGTTAAGACACATAATTGACAACAGCCATGAGCGCTAACTTAATCAGGTCACACTAGAAAGAAAATCCTTTATAGAAGAGGTAGGAGACAAATAAATGTCATATACTTGGTAGTGGCAGCTTTGAAGTCAGTCCACCATGATGTAGTTCCATAACAGCCTTTCATTAGGCTTTTACTTTTCTGATTATGTTTAGCCCCCTACCTATGAAACTAGTGTTCATTTATAAAGATTATCACTCATTATCAGCAATTACCCAAACCTCATTAAAAATCCCAAGAGCTTTTGACGAGGTGCCAGCTATTTTCCAGTTAGGCTCAAAAAAATCACATCATCCCAGCACTACAGTACAGAGTACAGTTTTCTGTTTTGTTTTTTTTTTTGGCTAAAATGAACTTGATCATTAATGCGTCTCACTCTTTTCTCTTCTAAAGTTGGTTGTAGCTTTTGTTCCTTTTTCACAAGTTTTGCATTATTATTGTCTCTAGTATCAGCAATCCTGGGCAAGGTCCTTAACTTTGCGCAGCCACTGGATCTTTGTGATTTAATGTCTGTAATTAGACAGGACCATCTTACAAAGCTCCAACCTACAACAACTGGGCTCGGCCCAGTCAACTTCCTTTAGAGCAGGAAGATGTGGGAGCTATAAAGCAGACGACAACAGGAGGTGACTGCTCGTACAGGGATAAGCCTAGACGTTAACAGCTTCAGTAGCAGTTTTTTCAGAACTGGACTGCATTTCTTTATTAAAAGGATATTTTTGCTCTGATTTGTCATGTTTTGGAGATAGTTTTTTCTCAAAGTTGCATACATTTTTTATTTTACAATGCAGCAGTAGCACCCGCCTACTACATTATCTGATTGGCCTGTGATTGACAGAATGATTGTCCAATCACCTGTGGGACAAGATTTTGAAAGTTTCTGCCCACTCCCAAAAACTTTCTGTTGACTGTGCCAGGTCTCAAAGTCCTCCCAACTATGTCTAAAGCAGAGGTGGGCAGCTGGCAGCCTGGGGGCTCCAAACAGCCCTTCAACTCCTTTAATGTGGCTTGCCAGGTAATTATGTAGTATAATATATATAATATTAAAAAGCAATTTTTCAAGGAAAATAGAGGTATAACTTGATTAAGTGTTTCTCTAAAACTAAATTTCATGCTATCACAAAACAGAAGTAAAATTGTTTATTAAATAATCTTTAATGATCTGTTCATGCTTTGTAAAGGGCATCAAAAAGCAGCAAGCTGAAGTTGGCTTGAATTTTATGTTTAGCTCATTAGATTTAGCATTGCTTGTTGTATTTGCTCTCATCTTGCCCCTATAATGCCTCCGTCATTTCTGCTGAAGACGGCACAGACAAGGCATCACTCCCTCCCAGGCCCCGTAACATTCATTTTGAAGATGCATGAAGAGGCATGCAAATCTAACTTTGAAGCAGCAGTGTGTATAAGCATATAATTCTAAGCTTTTGCTATCAGTCTGACAATTAAACCTTTGTTAATGCTTGCCTGTTAATACTTGCTGATCCACTGAAAGCAGAGCAAGGAAAATAATGAGTTTTCATGCAGCACTGATGACCTGTCATTTCTATCTTGTGTAACACTTTTACCACAATGTTAGCTCATATCGTAACAACATTTCAACAGCTCCCACTCTGTCATGATTCATATCATTCTGTGGCTTTCATCAAATTTTCTTTAAGGCATGAGATAGAGTGTAACCAGGAGACAACTTTGACGTGCAACTTGGCTCCATAGAGACACTGTGTTTGTGTTTGCGTGTGTCGGTGTGAGTGCTAATGTGCTCTCTCTTCTTGTTTATACACCTGGTCATTCCTGTCAGTTCTGCTGGATTCAGCTTTATAGACACCAGCTAGGCAGCTAGACAACCATATTGTTTACATGTCACTCTTCCACAAGGAGTGAATACAGAACTCTGGGAAATGCCTGCCAGTCTGGATCAGACAGGACAGACAGATGGATGGAAACTTCTGGAACATGAGCTGAGGTCCCAGCATGCCAGGGAACTAGTTTAGGAGGAGAAACGTAGGTGGTGTCAGCGATGTGCTGCTACACCTGCGATACTGCTAAAATGTCAGATTGGTCAAGTGTTTTTTGATATTGCGCTGCATTAATAGCTTTGAAACTGGTAATATAAACATCTTGCAATAGATGCCTTGTAAAGTCTGTGAAAGTCCCAAACAAACTCTTCAGATGCTGATAAATAACTGATGAGTCAGATCAAACACAAATTTTGAGGCCCCAAACATTTTATATAGAAAACTATGTGCTTTTTCTTATTACTTTTTATCTTTTATTTTTTATTCATATAAAAAAGAGACAAAACACATCAAGGGGGAGAACTGAATGTAGAACAGAAAACATCACCACTCGTGTTAACTGTTTACAGCCACACACGGCTGCTGCTGCAGGGTCGCTCTTAATGTCAGATCATATATAGACTAATCAACAACAAGTGTCCCTGTCCTATTTTGAGCGAGGCCAGAGAGAAGTTTTTATGAGTTCTCCTTACCATGAAAAGGTTTATGTCTTCACGGTGCAATGACAGATCAAAAGGCTACACATGACCATACACCCTAAAATAGACAGAGTACCTCGAGCAAATCTCCAAATGACATCCTTGATCCATCCTAGAAAACATTTATTTGATATCTTGAAGCTCTTGAGAGGAGATTTGAAACAGACTGAAATTTGTATTGATAACTTTCAATGACGTACCCTGGCAAATGAAGGCAAAATCATCAGTATTGACTTTGAAAGTGCAACTTCTTATGCCCTTCACAGTAAATGCTGAATCTGACCATTAAAATTAAGCACAAGGAGATTATTTTGTCAAACATTACTTCTCACACATTCACAGAGGTAATACTTTCTCCATAGGGGTGCAAAAATGTGCACGAATTCAAAATTCCAGTAAATCTTTCTCTGAAGACCTGCTTTATGAAGGATTATAAATGAATTATGGGCATATTAATTATGCAATATCATATTTTATCAAATAATAATCCATTTCAAGATTAAAAATCTCAAACATTGATCTTTGAGTCCAGTCAGAGACCTGCCAATATGTTGTATTATTACTTAACCGCATTTATCAAGATACATTTATTTACAGTGTGTCTGATTTTTTTTTGTCATAGAGCATTATGAATAATTTTAATTTATTATATGGACAAAACAACAAACTATAAGTATGTTTACGACTCATCATAACACTGGCATTATAACATCTTGTGATTTTTTATTATGAATCATCAGTTATCACAAGTGCTTATAACTGTGACATGTATAGCATTATCAGAAGATTATAACAATGATATATGATATAGACATTTATAACTCATTATACAGGGGGCCTTCATAGAAATTTACCAAAATTCCTTTCAGGAACTATAAATGTAACCAAAGAGGCTGAAGTCAGGCCCTTGCTTAAAATCACACAGCCACATACACTGCAAATTACAATATTGAGATCTGTTGTATAAAATCAAGCTAGATTTAGACTGATTCTGTCTCTTGTCTGTCATGACTCCTTTTTTGTTGTACAGACAAATTGATAAGGGAATCGTTAAGCATTAAGGAAAATTATATTATGGCTCAAACTGATTCTCAAATGAGTCCCAAGTTGCAAAGTACAGCTCATTATCCTGAATAGAAAACAGTTAAAGGTGCCGTTGGTAAGATTTTGGCACACAGCCAGCTAAGATGGCGATTAGAAAACCAGCACAGCCCCTCCTGTCCTGTTTTCTCTAAGATCACTCCCTCAAGTGAGTTTAGCCCCTCCCACAAAAATGTGCCCGCAAATGTGACATTGTGTCCACCGGTATCAAAACACTCCAGTACAGTGAGCTGCTGCGACAATATCTGATACTGAGGTTATAAAGCCCCATGGGGGAAACAGGCTGTGCTTTCACGTATAAAGTACATGCCAATAAGGTACTCGTCTAAGAGGGAATCTAAACATATTTGTTTGTTTTATATTATAAAACCGAGTAATACATGGCATGTTGTGAAACAACATAGGAGGAAAAAAAATAACTTACCTGTCCAACAGAAACGTAGCTAGCTCTGCATTGGATTTTAAACCCTTGAGATCCCGAAGGGTCCTCCACCTCTCGAACGCAACGCCGACATTGATTCTTGTTTTATTTCGCACACGGTCCTCCTCCCTCTTGTACTCTTGCTTTTCGGTAAGCGTTTCCAAGGTCCTTGTCTTTTAGGTGGAAGCTACCTGGGGCATAGGTGGAATCGACACTTTCCCGCTGCCCGCTGGATTATTGCTGTCCGCCATTGTACGAGATTTGTTGTTCTTCTTCTTCCTCATGTGCGTTCACAGGAACGAAGAGCTTTACAACCAATCACGATGAAGGACGAAGCACCGCCCCTCGACCAATCAGGATAGAAGCCTCAGGGGCAATTCTCGAAAATTTTTGACAGCTCATAACAGAGACAGATGGAAACGCAGAGATCCCGCACTAGTGCAATTATACTACTCTCATAAAGGGATCTCAATGGATATTCCAACATTTGATCTAAATGGAACACAAAAAAATTAGCATTGGCTAGCAAAATCCTACCAACGGCACCATTAACACTGGTGTTGGATTTGAAAATAAGATCATGTTAAGTTGTTTGTAGAATAAGATTGAACCTTCAGACAACACCCCTTTTAAATTGTAAACAGACACAACCCTCTCTTAAGCTATAGTACACCTCGTCCTATATGACTGCAAGTATATGGCTGACATGCTATTTAAAGAGTCTGTGGGCTGTCACCTCCATAGTGTTCAACATTGGGATCTGGGTTAGAGAGTAATGATCATGTGATGTTTACCGCCTGAAGTGTGAACAACAGTGGTGGCCTAGAAACGATACAGGCTGCATGCAAAGGGCAAATATTTGACCTATAATGCTGATCAACAGTGGGTTAAGAGGGTAAATGTGACTCCATTTCCCAAAAGACTTCCACAAAAGAATAGAGACTTTAGGATTGCAGCTGAGACATACAGAGTACCAATCATGCTTTAGACTGGGATGTCCAAACTAAGGCAACAGCCTTAGAGATTTCTGTGTGGGGTTTGCATGTTCTCCCCATGCATGTGTGGGTTCTCTCCGGCTACTTCCCACAGATCAAAAACTTTCCTGTCCACACAGAGATGAAAACAATGTATATCATTTTCATTATTTTTATTCTAAAAAGTTTTTGCAAAAACAAGGCATCATTTCAAGAAATGCCCTTAACACAAAAACACTGAAAACCCTGAAGCACATTTGCAAAGCCTGTAAGTTGCAATGTAATGCTACCACAGACATATCCAAAAACCTGAGAGGAAGACATGGAGCACACGCATAAAACATGTGCAATGTAAACAAACACAAAAAGAAGAAGTAGAAGACTGCTGAATTTACGGAGAATGTTGACAGGGTGTCCTGCCAGTCAAAATCAAGTTCTTTTACAGTCTATGGTCAAAACACAGCAATATAATGGCACATTTCAGACGCAGTATTGGGAGTCTCAATAGACAAGGATTTCCCTCACAATGCTGATGACATAACAGGGCATGTAGATTAAGGGAGAGGTGAAACTATGAGATCATCGTTTGTGAAAATGTGCATATTCATTCATACACACAGAAATTGAAGGGGTGCGTTTTAAGATTTATTCACTCTGGGATCCAATTTAAAAGATGTGCATTTTCAGGCCCCCAAAACACCTGCTTCATATGGACAAACACCCATATGAAAAAAAAAAAAAAAAAAAAAACTTTTGCAGTTTCTCCTAAACTCATCTACATGTGGCCCAAGGTGAAAAAGAAGGTTTTGACACTCCTGCTTTAGACAATCATCCAGCCATTATCCATACCACTTATCCGGTATCAGGGTCACAGGGGGCTGGAGCATAACCCGGCTGGCATTAGGCAAGAGCCGTGGTATACCCTGAACCATTCACACTCACACTCATACCTAAGGGCAATTTAGAGTCACCTGTTAATCTAATGAGCATGTTTTTGGTCTGTGGGAGATAACCAGAGTGCCCACGCATGCACAGGGAGAACATGCAAACTCCACACAGAAAGGCCCTGACCACCATAGGGTTCGTACCAGAAACCCTCTAGCAGTTAGGCTAGTGCACTACCTGCTATGCCACTGTGCCGCTCTGATTTATACAGTAAGACAAAAAAAAAAGTGATAGATAAGCAAATAAAACAACAATAGACTGGATATCCAGTAAATAAAGCTTGTGGAAACCAACAGGTGTAGTGGGGCCTGCAGAGATTTCATTTGCAGTAATGTAAAAATTGTCAAGGCCATTTCTGTAAACACAAAATCTAAAAAAAAAAGCTTGGGATGATATTTCCTCAATAGTCTACTACGACTCAAGAAAAACTAACTTAATGATGAAGGTCAAGGTCATTAGGCTTTAAGCTTATTCCATGGGATTTTCTCAAAACTTTGCACAAAGGTTCACTCTGATTTAAGTATGACCTGCATACATTTTTTAAGCCAAAGGTCATTATACTCTAATGTTCAGCCCTTGCTAGAATTCATGATCATTTATGGACCATCTGCTAAAGCATTACAAAGAGAGGAGAGAGATGAGGGACACAAGGAGAAACGATTTTAAAAGAAATACTGACATTTGGTTGGACAGTTGTAAAAACTATGATAAAAGAATAAGACAGAATTTATGAAACTGAAGGTCTTCCTCAAGGAAGATCTGTGCTGTGTTGGCGAATTTGCAGAGGACAACATATATTTTGACCTAGGAGAAACAAGTGCATCCAGTGGGGAATGAGGGTGTCCCAAATTTGCAAATTCGAGGAGCGTGACATTGGCAGAGATGGGACAAGTGTAGAGATACATACAGGGTGGTGGGACGGGCAAACAGAAGTGGGGTGAGAGGGTTTAGGGAGATAAGGGAAAGGAAGGAGGATGGGGGGGACAGATTGTATGTTGGGATGAAATAACAGTGAGAAGTGGCTGAGTGGAAGACTCTGGACACACTGCCAACCAGACAGTCCGGCCTTTGCAGGCCCCACTGCACCTGTTGTGTTTCAGAAATGAGACACACTAAGGTGGAAAAGAGGGGGCTAGCTGAGGGGAGCTGTCTGTTGCTCCCTGTGACTCAGGAGAATCTGAGCAGGAGCAGAGCGGGAGTTAGAGCTGAACAGGGACATCGGGTTGGGGGGAGGTGTTCAGCTATTCTATGAGTCAGCCGTGGCTAAAATAGGAAGCTGAGCGACTTCCACCAGGGACCAATGGGGTAAAATAAGACAAGTGGTGAAACAGCACTCCTCGGCTAGGTCTCCTGGACATAAGGTGACTGACCGAGGAAAGAGTTCCCCCCCAAAAAAAAGAAAAAGAAAACACGTCCAGTCTGACCTTGCATAACTGTGCCGTCTCGCCTTTGGAGATCATGTTTTAAATGCTCCTCATATCAGACTGTAAAGTAAGTGGGATCTCACTTTTCAAAGAGACAGATAGAGCTGGTGGAGCTAAATTTACATGCAGCAATAAATGCCAAACAATTTATAAATTTACCACTTAACAAGGTATTAACTGCAACTATTCACTGTCTTTTTTAGGGCTACAGCAGACTTTCTCCTACTTCTGGTCCCGAGCCAAAAATGTGTGTGACATAACAGAGGGGGGTGTCATGGGTGAATATCTCTCACATACCTCCCTTACAGCTCTCAGAATAGATCAGAGCCCCCTTCATTGCTCAGCACAGTAAGATAACACTGTCATCTGAGTGACATGGTTAGACCACATCTTAATGTTGCAGGGTAACATTTTGAGCATGGAGACATGGAGGTGTATGACTCACTAACTTTGTTTTTCTCCTTGGGTTTGTGTCATGCAGAGCAGCAAACTGTGAGACATGTTAATGTTAACAAATTATAAACCTTTGTCAAGCCCAATCCTCCTCAGTCATTTTACCAGGTTAAACAAAATCTCTCGTCATCAGGCTTTTTTTTTTTACTATATCTTGAAAAGTACCCTACATCTTCACTAACTTTTCATGTAAAATGTATTTGTTTCTTTCATTATAGAGAGAAGAAATAAGGAAAAAGATACAGTAGAGTACGTGAGGATAACTCTAAATACTTAAAATTTGCTAAGAGCATTCAACATATTATCCATGTCTGATGCAGGTGATGTAAACGTGAGCCTTCTGTTGACAAAGCATATCCAATCCATCTAACTCACCAGGAGAAATGTTGATTTGTAAATTACTGTTTATGCTAGTAAGCTAATATCGCAAAATAGCAATGTAACATTACATTGGCATAATGTAATACATAATGATTACACTCATATTACTAGCACAATAAAGATGACAGTTTTCTTTTAAATAACATTTTAGCCACCTAACATCACCTAGTCAAATATCGTCACTGTCGGGCACAAACCTCCTTTCTTCTGCTTTTCTTTATCACTTTCTTTTTTTTCATGAAACAATGCTAACAGTCATCTTCTATTGTGGCAGGTGGCTATTACAAACTTTCAACCAAATTAAAGTTAAAAAAAAATCTTAATCTAAATCTACAACTTCTTTAAATCTGAGACTCTAAATCTTAAATTTCTCAGTGTGAAAACTAGAGTACAACAGAATTTTCCTCATTTATCTAAGACTTTAAACTCTGAAGATTCTGGGTTTGGTATCCTGCAAAGGCAAAACTTTTTGATCTAAAAGTTTGGAGAGTTTTCTCTTTCTCAAAAATAAACAAATCTATGAATATGTTATATTCTGATGGGGTGAAATGCCTGAAGGTCCCCTTGGAGTCCCCTCTCTCCTTTTGTCCCTGTATTACTCTGTACAGCTAAAACCAGCACAATTGCTTGTAAACTCTGTACGAAATTCTACATGAAACTCAATGTCAAGGGACCTGTTTTAATAAATTTAAAAAAAAATGAACACTTTTTTTTTCTTCCAAGAGGAGCCCTAGCGGCCAGATGAAATGTAACTCAAAATTTTGTTATAGATATCTGGATTCACTAATGCACAGACTCCAAGCACACCTTTTAGCCACGTTCAAGGCACATAATTCTGGTCACCATGTTGCACTGAGAAGACCTTTTCTTGGGCAAAGGCTTGTCCAAGCCAAAGTGGTCTGGCAAGGCCAGTTTGATATGTGAGGGGTCTGTTTGATTGGTTGGACAGCAGACCAATCAGAACGTCAACAAAGGGTAAAATTGTCTCCTGAAGCATGCAGCGCACATTTACTACACAGATGGGAACATCAAAAGAAAAAGAAAAAAAGGTGCATAATAAAACAGTAGACAATGAATTCTGGGAAATTTTGACTATTTCAGTGTGACTTCTTGGACGATGGTTCATTTACAGCTGTCCCTGAGCAACATGATTAATATAACCATCTCATCTTATGTCTCACAAGTGCATTAAAACATCAACAAGCCCCAGATTTGTCCATAAAATTCTATTCCCCCAGACAATTAAAATGACACCTAATATAATTTCCTCTGCCTTGAAACCCTTCTCTTTGACCAAAACTGTTTTTATCCGTAGCAGAAAGAAGTGTAATGGTGCAGGACTTTTCCCCTACAGTAGTAAGAGCAGGGTCCTGAACTTGTGCTGCAGCGTAAGAGCTGCAAACATGCTGGTGTAAATGTGTGTGCGTGTGTGTGAGGGATGGTCAGGGGAGGAATGCTGACCATGCTGAGACTCTGGTATGACAGGGATGGGAGTCCTGGCATGGGAACATTGCACAGTGTCACTTCAGCTATTAAGTTTCTGTGCTCACACTCAACATGGAGGGGTGCAGCAGCACAGTACAGCTCCGGTGAGGGTGTTTAAAGGGATTTCTAATTAGCACCATCAGCACAGATTATGCTTGGTGTGTCTATAAACGCTGTTGTGTGAATTCACTGCCAGACAAAGTAATTTGCTCAGTGGTTATTTCTTTGAATAACTAAAACTAAGAAGGGGGAATTATATGCCTAGGCACAAGGTACTACTACGCAGTGAGGGATTGAATGGGTTTTTATGTTGTGTAGCTTTGAAAAGTCTCATGAATTCAATGATGCAGACGCATGTTTGTAAAAGAAACAAAATAAAACAGTAAGGCTGATTTGGTGTGGGTGGATCAATGAACAGTAAATATAATTTATATGTAAAGTTTAATTGACCTTTGTCCTTCCTAAGGTCTCTTGAAGCACTACATTGACAAGCTAGGGATTAGTGTGAGGCCTAATGACCTTTTTCTTTGACTTAAGACCTCTTAAATCTTATTAATTCACTGGTAATATAGAGTTAACATTAGAGTTAAGCTTAAGAAGTTCTTGAGTTGTCTAGGTCACAGGCAGCGGAGGAAGATTAGGCTCAAGAACTTTGACGTATGGCTGTAAAATTCTAATAAGTTCTTCCTCGAATCAGGATAGACAATAATGAAAAACCTAAAGAAAATTTTTTAAATGTTTTCTTCAAAGATTGTGTTTTAATGAAGGGATATACATGATGCCCCTTAATCTGGAACTCTGATTTATTACCTCTAAAGAAAGTTTGATTCATCCTGAAGTCAGTGTTGGGATTTGTCTGAAGTTTTAATCCTGTCCCTCAAAAGCTTTCTTGAAACTTTGAACACGCAAACAAGAGATGAACATGAAGCCAAATGCCCTTGATCTTCAGACTATCAACTCTAATAAATGGGGGGGGAAATCTGCCATAGATCAGAATTTACATTTGTGCAAAGTCTGAAAAAGACTATGCAAGTGTTTTTAAAATGTTTTGTTTACATGTTAAGGATGAGCATGGGGGCTTATGACCTTGAGCATTGATTTATGACCTCAAAAGTCAGTGTCAATATTTGTGTTACGTTCTAGAAATTTGTTTGTCACAGGCAAGGGGTAAACATGAGGCTCGATGACTGACATTTGGCATCATTATAACTTATCAGTTGATTCTTGAATCAGGGTGGACAATGGTGCAACATTTAGAAAACTGCCTGTAAGCTCTCTTAATAGATTGCATTCACAGACAAGAGACAAGCATTAGGACCCTTGACTTTTTGGCTCCAAATTCAACCTTGAGTCAGTCGACATTTTTGTACAGTTTAAAGAGAAGGGCATGCATGAGGCTCCATAACCTTTTTCTTTGACTTATGACCTCAAAAATCATATCAATTCTTAATTGAGTCAGATTTTTCATTTGTGAAAACATTAAAGAAAACTCTGAGAGTTTCTAGAGAGTTTTCATCCATTCATAAGCAATGGATAAACATGGTGCCCATTTACCTTGACATTTGACCTTGAAAAGCTTATCAGTTCATTCTTGAGTTAGGGTGAATATTGGTTCAGAGTTTAAAGAAATCCCCCAAAGAGTTCTTTAGATGTCATGTGCACAAGCAAGGGACAATCACGAGTCCCATAAACTTGACCTCTGACCTTTAAGCTTTAAATTCTAAGCAGTTTGTGCTTAGGTCTAAGTGTACATGTGTACAAAGTTTAAAGAAAATCCCTTAAAGCATTCTTTAAACCTGGGCTGTTGCCAGGATGAAGGCATAAAGAAAGTTTTGAATATATCATAAAGTTTTATGACTCTGCAGGAGAGTGAGATTACACACTGGAGGAATCTGACATCTGCCTTTAAAACTATTCCTGAAACTGACAAGTGATGGACGCTCAGTGCAATTGTTCTTTTAAAATGTTTGTGCAGTGAAAGGGCCTGTGAGCACGTGTCCATGGGGACAAAAGGTCAACACAGGGGTCATCTCAGTGCTTTGTCTTTGGTTACATAACAGTGCAGCAGAGCAGATAGGTAAGTAAAGAGCATTTTCTTCATGTTGTGGTTCACTATCCTGCATTTCAGCCATCTAATGTGGTGCGTTCAGTGACAGTAAACAACTTGTTCTCTGCAAGGTCGAAAAACAGTTGAGCTTTCAGCGCCTGTAAGACATGCAGCCTCTGCTGTCAGCCTCCTCACGCTCAAGTGCTCCAAACTGGAATGAACCAGCTGCTGAGAAAAACTGTGGACTAAAGCCCTTGAAAAAGAAAAAAGAAAAGCCACAACTGGCTCCCCCTCCCCACACCACCTCTGCTTTCATGCAGTCTATCTGCAGCTCCATCTCTATCCCTGTTTGTGTCGATGAGAAACACAGAGCCCGTCTGTGCCCAGGACAGATGAAGGGGTGCTGCTGTGGAGAGGGATGTTTTACAAGGTCTGAAGAAAAGTTCATGACCAAAATCTGATCTTACTTTATGTACTTTCTCTTAGGAATTGCTTGTAAACTGTGCCACTTCCTTTCAATAAACTTTATTTTATATTATTTCAGAGGGGTGTTGGACCTTTGCCTATCAGAATGATGTGTGCAGAGTTTGACTTTAGAACAGTTTTCACTCTTATCTGCTTTCAGAGGAAAGTTTCTCTGCTTCATTTTTGCCTGCTAAAGCCAAATATTTTGACACCTCTGCCATACATGGACAAGTTTGAAATGTGTCTACTATTGCAATTGGGTGTGTCACATTGAGTTACATAAATACTGTGATATATGAAAGTCAGGTAGTAAAGATCTCTCAAAAATATTGAGACGGGGCCATCAGTCACACCCAATACACAGAAGTCCAGTTTGAACTCCAGCTTTTTCCCCACCTCAAACTGTGGCTCTTTACTTGCGTGTCATTTTCCTCTCTGTTTTCTTATGTCATCCACGGTGCTGTCTCAATCCCAACACTACAACTTAAAACTAGAGCCACCGCCTATGACTGTTTCCACAACCAATACAATTCAGAACAGTAATGTTTGAAGAAGAGGTACCCAAATGGTTTTTGACTTGACCTCGGCCTTGACATTTTTGCAAAGTCTGAAAATGATTGCTCAAATAATTTCACTAAGATGTTTGTTCACATGCAAAGGATCATCATAGGACCTACAAATCTTGACCTGGACCATTACAACTTCCAAAATCTTGTCAGTTCACCCTTAATCAGCATAGACATTCTCACAAATTTTGGAAAAAAAAAATCAATATGGCATTGACCTATGACCTCTTACAGCATATCAACTCTTCCTTGATTCAGAGTGGAAATTTCCTTTGTGTTAAGTTAAAAGATGAGCTAGCATGATTGTAAGGCAGCTGTGTGACTAAGCAGTCTTTTTATTGTGCCGTTTGTTTTGTATTTGTGATTTTTTTTAACAAATTACAGTTCGTTGTTTGTTGCTGCTTAACAGAGAAAAGTGACTGAGATGTAATTTTTTAATAAATAACAGAAAACGTTAAACCTTATACTTCTTTCTTTCTGACTACTCAAAGTGCTTTTACACCACAGGTCAAACCTGGTCTTTCATGCTCATTTACTCTCACATTCCCTGATGGTTCAGAGTTTTTTTGTGCTTTGATTATCAGCGTTGGCTAACACCTTCATGCTCTTTCATACCCATTTACATGCCACTGGCGCAGAAGCTTGGGGTTAAGTGTCTTACCCAAGGACACATCAATATATGACAACCAGAGCTAGGCTCAAACCTACAACCTTCGGAGTACTGGTAGTACCCCTTCACATAGTCCAGAGGCTAGTCCAGGATGGAACTGGTCCTCATAAAGCATTTGTTTTGTCCCTTTCTGTCCCTCTCTTTGACCCCCTCTTCCTCAGCAGACCACTCGATGAAAAGTGCAGATACCACTGTGTCATTAAAGGTTTAAGGGAGCATCCTGCACATACCAAAGGACCTCAGTATCCTCAGCAGGTGCAGTTGACTCTGACTCTTCTTTTACAGGACATCCATGCTGTGTGAACAACCATCCAACTATTTATTTATCGTTTTCTGTTTTACTGTATTACTGTATTACTTTAATTTGAAAATCTTTCTGTCCTTGCTGATGACCTAGAAAAGAGGGATTTCATTGTTGTGCAGCTGAAGTCAACAGTTTGACACTTGGTAACTGTTTTCATATTCAACTGCCAAATAAAATGTTGGGATATGGGGGAAAAACGTGATAACGTCATGTCTCCAGGATAAATTCCCCTTTTATTTTTGGTCCTCATGTGTCCTGTCTTGTAATTCCTGTTTCATTTTGAATCACTTACCCTTGTCTCTCATTTCAGGTTGTGTTTCTCTGCTGCTCCTTGATTGGGATTTCCTTCACTTGCATTCCTGTTTGTCTTAACCCCTGTGTGGGTATTTAAAACCCTTTCCCCTCTGGTTCTTTGCCAGATTGTCTTTGTCCAACATGTCATCATGTTTCCTTGTATGTTCCTCCATGTTTTTAATCTAGATAAATATATTTTGATTAATCTTTTTGCATGCTGATGTTATTACCTCTGCCTGTTTCCTGACTGATCTTTTCTGTATCAAAACCCTTTTAGGATCTGTTGACTGCTGTCTCTGAGTTGTGCTTTTGGGTTCTTCTGTGGTTCAGTGGTGACAGATCAAAATACACTGAAGGCAGAATTATCAAAAGCCATGTTGTATTTTTCTACATCTGTATCAAAATTTTCCCTTATTTTCATACTGGGGCATCACTAATTAAAATATTTTTGTTGACTGAAGGTGAAGATTGGTTGTTTGGTTTAAATGTCATCTTTTATAGTTTAAAACATGATTGTGCTGAGCTGAACTGCACTGAATGTGCAATGGGAGAAATGTTCAAAGTCAAACATGAAATTATAGTTGTTTGTTTGTCCTCTTAGCCCCATGTAGCAAAAGAGTTAGGGGATATTAATGATTGACACACAGTAGTTAGACTTCAGAGGAACATGTGTGTCAATTATGGCTGAACAGTGGCAAAACTTGGTCAATTATTTCAGTCATCAGCAGCAGAGGCCAGACAGTCGCTGAAAGGGTCAGACTGTGACAACATCACTTACTTTAAAACATTTCATTAAGTGAAACTTGTTTCTAAACTTTTTTGTTTTTTTGTTTGCCAGGAAAATGCCCCTCAGCTCTGTTCATGTGAGCTGAGTGGCATGTTGTGACATTACACTTCCCATGAAAAAATATTTGCTGATACATTATGAAGACGTAATCCTGATTTGTATGTGTGACATGTTCAAACCTTTGGTAATATTGGATGTTCCATTGTTTCCAAGAATGCGTGGGCTCACAGGATGCAGAGATGTGTGTGCCTCTATTATGTCACAGTGATGATGTGGCACTGGCAAACAGGCATACAAGAGGAGGTGGGCCTCAGTCCATCCACCCTGAACGTGCCCGATCCCAGCACGGCTGCCGAGAACCTCTGGATCACAAGGGGCTTCTGGGTTGTGGGATTAGCTGGTGAGGGGAAACAGCTGAGGCCTGTGTAGCGTCAGCACTTGCTAATCAACACACACATGCACGAACACCACTTTAGTCTATGCTGTCCCTCAATAATCCCCTCCTCCTTTTTTTTCAACCTGCAGGGGTCAGAAACCCACAAAGGACCGGGGCCCACAAAAGTCATAGGGGTCCGAGGGGGCAGTGGGGATTTAGGGAGAAGGGGAGGGGACAAAGGCTCGGTGAAGTGCTTGGTCAAAGCTGACAGAGCTGCTGAGTCATCGCTGATGCCGGCTCAAAACTGGTAATGTAAAAAGGGCTGCATAAAGCAAATGAGCTGTCACTTTGTGCGTAAAGATCATTTTTTGGTAAAAGTTTTAGAGATGGTTAACAGTACAGCTGTGAAGTTCTTGTGTCAGAGGATCTTCAAAAAGCACCAAGTTTAGTTATGTAACAGTAAAGACTTTGTTTTTCTGCACATTTGATGTCAGCTTGACCCATCAGACACTCCAGGCTGTACAGTGCTTTCATTCACATCCGGACAAGATCGAATTCACTAAGTTCATGCCCCTATTTTCCAACTGAATTGATTCGTAGAGAGCCGTGTTGACGTAATACACAAGTCCATACACTACGAGTCAAATTGATTGACTGCCAACAAGCAGACTGTTGAACATTATAAATAGGTCATATGTGGACAAACTGGTACCAGAAAGAAAGAAAGCTGAACACTTTAAAAGTTAAATATTTACTTCAGCCTTAGATAAATAAGGTAATGGATTGGAAAACTTATGAAAATGCTGACTTACTGTTAACACTTTTGTTCAAATAAGTGTTAAGTGAGAAAAAAAGGGCCAAGAGTTGAAGGAGGGTGAATATTTAATGCTTTAACACTTTATAATAAAATTATGAAAACACTAAAGATCATCATGAATAGATTTCTCTTTCATCCAACATGTCCTCTCTTAAATGTACATCTTTGTGCAGGAATCAATAAATCATGTGTTTTTATATATGGGGACCTATATATGGGGACCTGCGACTATGGTTGACTTGGCCTGTGGCCATCCATGAGGATTGAGTTTCAGAGAGACTTTTCCTCGAGAGTGTCTCAGTGCTTCTTCCACCAGAGTGAACAGCAAAATCATTTGCTACATCATGCATCTTCCTTATCGCCATTTATTTGAGCCATTTTGAACGAAAAACACTTAAGAAAAAACCTGAAGCATATTCTCTACCATTTTAAATTTTGAATAGAGGAACATAAACCCTCTTGAATCTATCAATAAATAAAAAAACAAATGAGCAATAACTACAAGGTAAAAAGATGTCAAGCATGCACATACTCTACATGAGCACCTGAGCAAAGACAACAATGTTGTTTTTCTCTGTGGTCTCTCCTCCTCTGACCTGTTTGATCTGTTATTCAACTCTAACACCTGTGTCCAGCAAACTCAGGTGTTCAGATAGGTTAGATAAGTAAAGCCCTGTTTGCCATGTTTGTCTCAGTATCGGGGAAAATAGCAGATATTTTGTCCTGACATGGTAATCTGTGACCAGTGACACAAACATGTACACAATTGTTGAAAAAAACTTTGAAGCACTTCTGAATAATCTAAAAACACCAGGAGGTTAAGAGAGTCCAAATATATTTTACTCAAGTAAAGGTAAAGTTACGTTGATTATATATATATATATATATATATATATATATATATATATATATATATATATATATATATATATATATATATATATATATATATATATATATATATATATATATATATATATATATATATATGTATATATATACTGTATATATATATATTTATATTGTGCATGTGAAAACAGCACTCTTTGCCTCTGTTTGATCGAAAGTTTAAATACATTTTTAATAATTTTGTGCAAAATGAAAAAATAAAATATAAACATTAATAAAACAATGTAACGTTTGACACAAATAATACAGTATATCCACTGAGAAGAAATTTGCCATTGTATATATGAAATTGACAAATGTTTTTATATTTTAGCATAAGCACTCTTTCTTTGAAAAACAAATCAGTATAGAATTCTAAATAAATCAATAAAAACAGAATTTTACCTAATTAATCTTAAATCCCCCGAAGTAGTTGTGAATGATTTTTTTCTCTTGTTGTTCATAACCTATAAGTTCTAATAGTGTAGCTCCTGTTTCTGATTCAACAGATATCAGTTATCAACCTAGTATCATTTCAGTTTAAAATACTGTTTAAGTTTAAGGTATCACGGTACAAATCTTGATTTTGGCTTCAGAGTTTAAAGTTTGGTATAATGAACACTCCAGATGATGAATAGTGCTGATCAGACCAGCTTTTCATTTTTTTGTACATACATCTCCACTGGTGCATATATATACATACTTAGACATCATACATGTAGTTTTTTGCTTTTATTATTTAAGCCTGAAAATATATATTTTTATAATGTTATTTTGAATTCAAAACTGTTTCTCTAATCTGTTAAGAGTCTGTTTTAGGGCCTGCTATCTGTCACTTTTCAATCTGCACCAGGTCACCCCAACACTCAGTGCTGGACAGTAACTACTTAATATATTACAATAATATTACCTTATCAGTAACTAGTTGTGCAATGGATTATACTTTCTGAAACAGGTATACTATTACAGAGTGGGGCAGTCAAAGTAATGATTTGATACAAACTTACATTTTGTCCTCTGACCTGTTTATCTTGTCATTTCATGACTAACATGGAGTAAAATGGAAAAAAGGAGCTGTACTTTCAACAACTTGAGGTATTAACTTAAGTTTTGTATATTTCACTGGATATCAGTGAAAGATACAAAGAACATAACAACTTTTATGAATCTGTTTAGATTAGTTATTTTCTGAAGAGGGAAAGAAATGATTGATTTAAAATAGAGTAATGGTCCTTTAGATAGTTTGTAATAAGCAAGTCACTCAAAAACTGTGAAATATTAATTATTATTTACAACTCCTTTTAAAAGTGATACAAAGTTGCTAATATACTGCTAAGTTACTGAACATTTTTCCCTTTTCAGAAAACCTGCCAGGTGAAAAACAAAGCTTACAACAGATGAAAATGGTCTTTGCATTTCTCCAGGACACAAACTATAATATAATACTTCAAGATGTAAGTACAGATCCCTCTTGTCCTTCATGATGCACTAAAGTTTTTAAGCACTGTGAGCACAAAAAACTATGAGAGCAGCTCCCCAAGGTCAAAATGTGCCTTATTACTATGATGTTAGTTACTAACAGCAGCTACACGCTTACCTCCATACTATAGCTCTCCCCCACACATGCAACATACCCCACCGCACACAACTGCATAACAGTGTTATTATGCAGTAAATATACTATCAGTGTATTGATAGAATAAGATCTATTGGTTGTTTTGGTAGTAGCAGTGCTATCATTATCATTTGCTTTGTATTAATCAATTCAGTCATTCTTTGTAAGTACCTTGATTCCCTAACTTTCCCCACTCTAGTTATTTGGGTTGTTTCTTTTTGAGCTCGTTTCCCTCTCTCTGTAAGATTTGACTCCTATTTTCTACAGTAACAGAAAGACTTCAGACTCTTGTTATAATGCAACATGATGCTTTTAGTGCAAGGTGATGTCCTGAATTCCCCACTAGGGGCAGTGTTGCACCATTTTTAGAGAATAGTCTGAGGTCGAGCGAGTTGCTCCGTCCCGTGTGTCTGTACTAAAGCTGATGTGACCCACATCAAACAGGTTTTCTATCAGAGAAGCAATGAGCGATAGGAGTTAATCATTTTCAACCTTTCTAAGCTGTTTGCTTTAACACATTTTGGAATTATATGTACTTTTCACATCAGTAATGTATGCAGCATATGATGCCTGTTGTGTATAGAGAGCTGTAGTGCTGTTAAATTCTGTTTCCGACAAAAAATGACAATGACAGACTGTGATAATTTGGAACAAAATGTTTATTCAAATCAAAAGGAAGAACTAGACAAAAGGTTAAATCATTCAGAACATAGTATATTCATAGAATATCTATACATTGTCATAATTAACCGACAAAATAAGGGATAAAAACATACAAGTGGAGAACAAAGAAAAATTCAGTGAGTGATATTGCACTTTGTTTCTAAAATGTTTCAGATCTCATGGCCCAGGGTCGTATTTTATGTCTCTGAACATTTCAGTTCCTGCCTTTGTTTCTTAAAGGTCAGGATTTTAGCTTAGTTTTTGACACTGGACTACTCTGAGGCCCGAGCACATGGACTGCGAAATCGACCAAACCTGAAACAAATATGAGAGCTTATTCAACGCCATGTAGCTTGATTCAGTTTCCCTAAGAAAAAATCCAAACAAAGAACTGCAAAATACAAGAGAGGAGGGGAGCCGATCAACAGCTGCCACCCCAAAGCTTGAGAGGAGTCAAAGAAGTTAGGGCGACTACTGCTCAACTTGGAAGCAAAATCTATGAATGCCCAGAATTACATGGAAAAGGAAAAATGGTACAACAGCTCAGCAGGGAGGCTTGTCTTGGGTGTTATTTTGCTTCTAAAGGACTCTTATCTCTTCCCTTTTTGTCCTTTTGAATAAAAAAAATGGAAAAACATGCAAGAGTCTACCAACAAAACATAAGAAAATGAACGTTAACATAGAAGCTAGAAAATGAAGAATTGTGATCAGGTCTTTTTTCTGTGTCAAGGCCACTAAGATAAGTTCACTTCAATAGTCTACAGTTAGTCAGAAGCTGTTTGTTTAGTTGCAGCTGGATCTTGACTGGAGGCGTGCACACACACACGTAGACACACGTATACACACAGAAACGGATGTCAACTAAATGTAAACTTAAAAAAAAAAAAAAAAACTAGGCTTAGAAAAAAATTAGCATCCTACACAAAAATCCTAATGCATTTGACCAGACCTTCACCATTAAATGCTTTTTTTTCCTTGTTTTCTTATCAAAAAAGTGCTGCTTTTCTTTTTTTCCTGACCATGCAAACCCTCTGTTGCAGCTGGTCGATTTCTGTTGAATGAGTTAGAAACCAATGTATTACCCATGTCAACCTACTACTACTTGTTCTGACCAGACTCAACAGAAGTTTCAGCAAGGTACCCAGCTTTTCTTTGGTGCTGGGTTTGCCCCTTTGAAAAACAGGGCAGAGTAATTTCTACTTCTTTTTCCTTCTTCTTTTTTTTTTTTTTTTTTTACAGCATTCTGGCTTCACTGGTCTGGTAAAATCAGTCTGTTGGATGAACAGGGTAGGTGCAGCAGGACAAAAAGGGAATGTGATCAATCTCAGACAGCTGCCTCTTCTGCTTCTCTGCAGGTCTTTTCTCAGGTTTTGGTAGTTTAACAAAAAAAACTTCATATTTCTAACAGTGCAATTTTAAAAGAAACCTACAACTTTTTTTTCGTCTTTTTTTCTACAACAGTTTGGCAAGTGAGAAGACCACCTGAGACAGTGCTTTTTGGGCAGTAATGCAAGCCAGGCTTGCCCTGAGATAAGGAGTAGAGGGGCTGCAGGCAAATTAGGCGAGTCCCTCCATAATGCACCACCCTTTCTTTTTCACACACACACACTTCCACACTCACACACAGACTCACATTTTTTCTCCTCTGCTACAATTCTGAGTGGCAAATGCAGGTCTGCAACCCTCCTAATCCAAATTCAGAGCAACCTTAACACAAAAAGTTCAAAGCTTTTCTATGATTGGAGCTGAATTCAAAAACAGAAGAGAACTTAAAGAGGAGGGAAGCAACACATGGATTCAACAACTTAAAAAGGGCTTCAAGATGGAGATCACATGCTGCAGATGTCATTAAAGTCCAGTCTAGTTGTTAGAAGTCACTGAGGAAATGTCATAAGGAGAGAAAGAAAACTTTTAAACAGCTTAAACAAAATTCAGTGCATTTTTCTTGTCCGTTTCATTCTTATTTTTCCATAATCAAAAATCCTGTTCTCAGCGCAGCTCAAAAATTAAAGTCTCAAAAAGTTAAGCTTGCAGTCTCTTAGCCTGGCGTATTACAAGGCTGAAACCAAACTATTAGTGATTTTATATCATTAAAACAGAGCCACACAACTCAAGTAAAGAATAAAATGTGCAAAACAAAATCCCAAATGAGGCAGGAGGACTGAGTCTTGGCTCTGCTGACGCAGCAGACTGCTTTCATTCATACGGATAATGGTGTTAGTTTTCCATCTTCATCCCGTTTTCTTCAGGTTGAAGTGTGGACATGATGAGTCCTACCCTTTGTGTGAGGAGCCATGTCCATATGTGCCATGAGTCCAGAAGAATCAGGGGTTAAAGAAGAGCTTGGCGGGTTCGAGCCTGGCTGGTTCTTCCTCATCAGTGTCAGTATTATCTCCAGAGCTCACGCTGCTCTTCTGGGTGTTTTTCATACAGACTTAATGGGTGTTCATCTGTACACATCCCAACCTCAGCTGGATGACACAGGAGGGAAGTGATGCTCCAAACTCCTGTTTCTCTCTCTGAGGGAAGGAAGGAACATGTTTGTCCAACCCAACACAACTGTGAGTACTAGTCCATGTCTTTGTTGGTTGGTTGGATACTTTTCTCTTGATGCCAACAACGCTTCATGAGCATTACTGTTAGAGAAAAATAAACAAAGCTGAGCCTTGAAAGCAGGTTTCCTTAAAGATCCCCAAGTCAGTCAGGGGAAATTCAGGTATACCATTCAGCGGGATGGACAGGCGTCCAGTCTGCGCTCCTCTGTGCGTCTGGCATGATCGGGGTTAGGATCAATCTGTTAGACAACAGAGAAGTCTAGTTTAGTTCCTGAAAAACAAAGCTATGCTCTTAAAAGTATAAAGTTGTCTCAGCTTAAAAATAATGAGAAATCTATTTGCATTTTTTTAGTTTGAACCACTCTTTGGGTTTTCTGGTGCAATCAGTGGAAAATAAAAGTTAAAGATAGAAAACAAATTTTTCTGTCACAATAAAACCAAATTTTGACCAAAAAAAAGAACAGAAAATGACTGAAGAGGTTTGCACTTGGCCCAAGAAGAAATATTTATGTGTCAAGAAAGGTTGATATTTGCTTTGAACACTTTTCATTACTGTTAGGAAATCCCCATTTTTTCTTAAGAAAACTTTAAAAACTTACTGAGCTTGGGAACGTTTATTTGCTTTGGCAGGATACGTTGTATTTCAAGAAAAATAAACTTAGGAATACTGATATTGTTTATTAGAAATATTTGATATTTTTAAGATACACTTGATACCTTTGGAAGGAAAACTTATTTGTTAAGAAAATGATTTACGTTTTGTTAATAAGAAGATGTCATTTGTCAACGAAACTTTGTTTTATTTACAAAAAACACTTCATTCTTGTTAGCACAGCTTAACCTTAACTTGACATATTTTGTTGGGAAAATTTGAAAATTTCTGGAAAATAACTTGGCTTATTGCAGGAAAACAGTTTTTATTGTAGAAAGATTCGGTGGTTGTATTTGGAATCACATCTGTGTGTTGACACTACAAGCCTGTATGAGTGATTAACTAGTTCACTCATTATTTGAGTTTAGACAGCTTTACACTTTTACTGTGTCATCTTATAACAATGTAAAAAAACAAAAGGATAAATGCATTGTTTTGTCTCATTTTGATTTTACCTCAGAGTACAGAGGAGGCGGCTGGAAGCGAAACTCATGAATGTAGGCAAATAGAGGTCCGTCTAGCTCCTCACGGGCTGCAGGCACATCTAGACTGCTCTGCCTCTGCTCCTCTGTCACAATTTCTGCATAGCTTGGAGGAGCTGCAGAGGAAAGCAACATGTTAGCTTTCTAGATAATTGTACTTGGATAACAAGGTAGATCATGACCATGAGAAACAACCTACCTTCAGGCCTCTCGGGCAGACCCATGCCCAGCCAGCTCATGCTGCACTGGCTGCTGACACTGGAGGTACGGGAGCCAAAGGGGTGGAGGGGGATGGTCCCGATGACCAGGGGCAGGTTTAAGGACAGGTTGATCGCCCCTGGTATGTCCACATATACCTGAACAAGACATAAGGACACATAAGATTAGAATATGCAAGTCATCCTGATCCTGAAATAGACTGTTAGTCAAAGGCTCTAGAGCTTAGTGACTAACATGAAACAAAACAGAATTAATCCATCCAGGGCTTGAGGGGCACTGCACTTGTTTGATACTATATGGGTCAATGTGTTGAGGTCCACTGTTTATGCAAGCGGCAGTCCTTGCCTGATGCCTGTCTGCTTGCTAGGTAAAGAGGTTATTAGCACTCTCGAGGCAGGTGTTACCTAAGATATTCTGGGCTAATGCTCTTAGTGGTATGTAGAGATAACACCTGGTGCAATCCAAGGCCCTGGTTTGGCAATGTGGGCTGAGTCAGCCCTTCTCCAGAGGAGATACTAGCTTAACAGAAAGTATTCATTCTGTACTGAAAGTACTGATATTGAGGGCTAAGGGCGCGTAGAATGACAGTTGTTACTCCTGTGTCTATGAAAAGGATGTCCTGACAAAACCAAATGCAAAGTGCTGCAGGCTGCAAATTGCAAGCCTTCACTCACCATAAGGGAGTACTCCACCCTGATGATGCTGCAGTCCAGGATGGAGGGGGAAACAGGTGGGATCTTCAGCATCTTGCCACTCCAGGTCTCCGTTTTGCCTGAGGACAAGGACTCTCCCCGCAGATTGGCCACCAGCTGCTTGACCTCCTTCATCTTCCCTTTGGCATAGAAGGTCTGGGTTTGGTAGATGGCTGCCTTTGGCACCACCATGCGGGACGAGCAGTTCTCGATCTCAGCAAAGATCTGGATTGACTCTCCTGCCAAGAAGAGAATCTAAATTAATTTTGTCCACATTTATATCAATTACCAACAAGCTAATGGTAAACAGCTTGTAAACAGGGCCATTCTTGGGTTTTTTTTCAGGCAGATTTCTTACCTGGGGTGTATCCCTTCCTTTCAATTTTGGCACTTAGGGAAATAGGACCTGAGGTGCAGAACCAACAACAAAGTGTCTTGTCTTTTGTGCCAGCCTGTGGTGACTGAAAAAAAAGAAGGAAGCAAGAGATCAATTAAAAAGTATAAGCCACTTCCTGTGCTATTACTTAGGTAATTAGTCAAAAAAGTTGTCATTTTCACTTTGACACTTGCTCAACTTCAATTTTGCCCTGCTTAATTTCAAGACAGTTTAAGGTTCTCCATTTGACCATTTCTTTGTACTGTTACAGCTGTTATGATTATCGTTGCCTATTTATGCACCATGTATATACATCACGTTTTACTTTTTCTTGTTTTCATGTATGAGCCTCTACTTTTATTATACTTATTCATTTGTGTATCTCCTTACTGTCAATTGTCAGGATTGTGTTAGTACCACTGTATTTTCACTGACTTTTGTCGTAGAGGCAACAGATTGGTGTTTGTAAAAGTTAAAATACTGCTGTTCAGGGTGTTTAAAAAAAGGAAGTTTTAGATTCTTCTAAAGTGCATACCAGCAATAATGGAGTGTTGATGTCAATGTGCTCAAAGACTGTAAATTCCTTCTTGGTCTTCATTGGCAGCAGCCATGGTCTGTGGAGTTCTGCCTTTACCCAGTAGCGCACGCTGCCATGCTTCCCTTCAAAAGAGGTAGCCAGAGGTCTACAGAAGGCAGGGAAAAAGAAGAGAAGAGAAGGGTTAACCTCACTGTCAAGATCTCATATACCCTGCATCTGACAGACAACGTAGCAGAGGTTTGATCTCCAGTTGTAGTACTATGACACTCACGTCTGTGGAAGCTCGAGGCTGAATGCATACTCATGTCTTCCTGAATGGATAGTGGTGAGTCCTTCCTCCGAATTGTCATCATCTGAAACACAAGGAGGACAATATTCCAAACAAATGTATACCATACCTGAGAAAAATGCTCTACGAAGGCATCTGTAAGTCATACCAAAAACACAGGGTGGGGGAGACAAAAGAGAATAAAAGGGATTTTACTATCAAATATGTCTAAATATTAATGTATTGAGAGATAAGAAGCAGACCAATAATTAGTCACACCATGGAAGTTTATCGTTTAAGCTTTTAGAAGCTGAGCGTGCATGTTTGTGCTGTTGTAGGAACAAAGAAGTAGCTCCTTGTGGTAAATACAGAGTAAAAGAAACGCTATAACGGTGACAATACAGCACTTTGGAGAAACTGGTGGCCAAGGGGGCTCACTCATTGTTAGGGATGGTATCTTTGAATTAATACTGTAAAAACAGTGTTCATGCTTCAATGGTTCCTAAATCAATACTTCAAGAGGAAAAAACGTTAATAATCTTTACTCTTGTCTTTCCCATGTGACAATAATTTTGTAATGTTTGTTTTTTTCTTTCTTTTTTTGCCAAAGGTCAATATTGGACAACTCAGTGAACAATGAGGCAGAGAAGGTGCAGCATCTTTGGCTCTGGCATTTAATGAGATGTACCCAAAAAAAAAAAACAACTAAATCTCTGTTGTCTTTTTTTGTTTAGTAGGGATATGTGTGCGGCTTGGTGCCAGACAAGTACATTTTAAAGGAAGTTCAGGGGAAAACCATCCTGAGAACAAAATGAAACCATAAAAAACTCAACAAAACTTACTTCAACTTGAATTCTGAGCACCCTGCACAAACTACAAAAACATTCAAGCATAAAATTAAAAGTATTTCATGATACTCTCTGAGTAGTAGTGCAAATTTCCTCTCTTTTTTGTGTGATCACTTTCATTTAAGTTATTGAAGTGAAAGTTCAACTCAGGAAAACACTGACTGTGAAAACAGAAAATCAAAAAAAAAGAAAAAAAAGCATAAAACTTTCCCCAGGATCATTAATAGTGTTTTTGTTTTGTTTTGTTTTGTTTTTTTTTTGGGGGGGGGGGGGGGGGGGGGGGGGGGGCAAAATTGTGTTATAAACATTGCTTTATTCTTTTCTTGGGGAAAATCCCCCACTGATATGTAACAAAATAGACTTGACTTACATTGTGAGGAAAAATACACTTAATAAATCAATAAATACTACTTATGTTCCTTTAAATATACATATAGATGTACATGTGTCTACATTTATTTCTTCCATTGCATTAAAACTAATCATAGTAGCAGAGGTGTCAGCATTGTACAAATTTGAACCAATGTGGCCCCCGGGTTTTAGAGTAAATTGCTCTCTTCATAACCAAAGTTGTACACCCCTAGCAATATCACACTGCTCCAAAGAAAAGTCTGTCGAACAGACAGTTATTTTGTGTTATTCTCTTTATCTCTGTAACATAGTTACTTTCTGGTTTGTTTTAGAGGGAGGAGAGGACAGAGGCATCATCGACAGTTATCCTAAAATATTTAAAAATCATGCTTGATGAAAATATCAGGAGTGTAGTCGAGGAGCTGGGTTGTCAGGCTGGGTGTGCTTCTGCCAGCTCAGCACTCCCTCCCCTCCCAGCAGCAGCAGCAGCAGTAGTGTGGTAAACAAGTGCGGAGCTGTCAGTCAAACAGCAGACTCCAGCAGGAGGAGACCGGCCTAAACCGGTGTGAGCAGCTTCACACAGCCGCTCAGCTCTGCTCGGCTCTCATTACGCATTCACTCTGCGACGCCGCAGTGAGCTACTACTACCAACTGATTCAGTACATCCCCCCTCTGCAGATTTACTCCAATACAGCAACGAAATCAACGGTTCATTTCGAACTGTGAGGATTATTTGTGATGACGTAGCATAGCAACGACGTTTTTAATAGAATTAGCCTCATGTACAACCTTAATTAAAAAATTATTAGCTCCACAGTTTCACTCTAAAACGATGACATGACGAGCAAAACAACGCAGCTTTCACACAAATATCCAGATTTGGGCGAAAGTCTCTCAAACCAAACGTCAAAGTTAACGCTAAGATGCAATTCAGTATGAGATGAGTCAAAAAATTTCAGAGCAACATTTTTAACGATATCGCGTTGTACAACTTTGTCTATCCATAACATTATGATGCATTAACACAATATATACGCGTTATATTTATTTTTTATTTTTCCCTGCAAAGCGCAACACTACATGAAGGTACAATGATTGCACTATACAACTGCTACCTTCCTCTTCATTTTAAAACCTATATGAAGTCTTTGTACATGCGGCTGTATCGCGTTTTCTTTTGTTGGGAGGAGGAACATATTTGATAGTGAAATATCAAATGACAGCAAATGCACTTATAGTCGTTATAACGAAGTTATCTTTATAAGATGTTCTGTCTGCAGTCCTCAAACGCCTCAATGCGCAATTTAACTTGATGCTTAACGAGATACGGACCTAGACAAGACTCTGCTTTGCCCCAATCACAGCATTATTTCATTCCTGCAGAAAAGCATTTCTTTCTCGCCGTGCATCGTGTTCTGCATGTGAGCTCTTATAAAAAAGTTGCAGACTTTTCTGTCACTCTCTGCAGAAAAATGACGTCTTCACCCACACATGAGCACCTCAGCCAATCCGACACAGAGGAGGGCGGGGCTCTGCGCTTAGCCCCGCCCACACCAGGTCCAGTTTTCTGAACAGGATTGAACCGCTTTGAACAATGGGTGGAAACTTGAGAAAAGCCATAAAGAAACACCAAATTAAACGCGTTTTTGCAATTATTTTTTGACAAAATGAGCCACACGTCATCACAAGATATCCCTCTATCTACACATTTGCAAGGAATTTTTAATTATTGTCGTTTTGTGCTTGAAATATGTTGAAAAACACAGTTGCCCGAGCTGCTGTCATTCATTCTGACACCTCAACACAAACAAGTAACCATGAAGCACAATGCAGCCAGTGTCACTTAATTCAACACTACCTGTGCCATCACTGAATTAGTACGTAATCTGTACGTTTTAACATGTTTGTTTTAAAGTTTGGGGGGTTTTCTGTCATGTGAAGGACAGCATCCTCAGCCTCAGCCAGCACAAAGAGCATCCCCCCAGTTAGAGCAACAAAAACTTCTTCAACACTGAAAATAAATCAAACACACTCTTACCTCTCTCATGTCCAATTAAAATGTCCTTGTGATTTAGATATTCCACTTCTTCTGTGTAGTTTTGCGTGTAGGCAGTGTTGGATCCTGCGTTTCTCGATTCAGTCCAACGAACTTTAGCAAATCCTTTGGCGTGGATCTTGAGAGATTTCACTCGGATTTCTCCCGTCACCTCGATGACCACCCTCCCTGAGACGCAGTCCCCGCTGGAGAAGACGGGGACATTGCTGTCATTGAGACAGTCGTAGCTCACTGTGAAGCTCTTTACCTTTCCTAGCACCATGGTGGAAAGAGACAGGCTACAGAGACCTCGAAATTAAAAAAGGAGTCTATGAAAAAATAATCTCATATGAAAAAGAGAAGCAGTCTTTAGACACTGATCAGTATCTCTGCCCTGCAAAAAGCAGGAGGCACGATCAGTGGCTTCTGTGCGAGCAGTTCATTGAGATGTGTGATGGCTGAATAACAGCAAAGGATGCTGTTATCGTCCGCCTGCCTCTCTCTGAGTTGGTCTCCAGTCAAAGACAAGGAAACCCCCGGAGCTCAGCTCACTTTAAGCGACAGGCTGTGTGAAAAACAAGCTCGGGCGCATGCGCAGTGCTCATCTGCCCCCTCCTTCCGCCTTCTGGAACAAGGCAGAGAAGTGTGGCTCTGAGCGAGATGACAAGTTTGGTCCAACAGCTGAAAGACTACACAAAGAAATAATCTCTAAAGTGTGATTAAAGGCGATGTTTTAACAGATTATCTATAGATCTACTGGTATGATTGCAATTCTTAACTGCATCACATCAAACGTTTCTTATCGACTATTTTTTCCCCCTTTACAAATATTAACACATGGCCTACAGTGTATCTATTCCCTGTTCTTAAGACAAATGTTGGTATCCTAAAATAAGAGAATGTTCATTCTTTATAATATTTGCGTAAAATGTCCAGTCCATTAATACTACATCACCACACCCTGCCTCATCTCTTCATGGGTCTGCAGCGTATGTCTGGGCATATGGCTTTGGTATCAGCATATTCATCTGTTATATCATTGATTCATATGTCCCTCATTCTTCCTCTCCCAACAACCCTCAGATCTGTGTGTGTGCAGTCACCAGAACCTAACAGCTGGCTATACATGATGTCTGAAGCATGGGCCATGAGTAATAGCTGAATACAAACTAAAGTGTATCATGCTAGAGCAGGGATGAGTAGGACTGCAGCCTTCGGAAGAGAGGCGTCCTTTTTCTTTGTTCTTCTGTTTTTATAAAGTGTTGTGGTCCTTAGATCAGACTGATCCATGAACATATGGGGGTTGGGATGTCTCATCGTGCTGTGATACAGGAAAACAACTCTGAGGCTCAAAACGCCACCTGGTGGCCTTTAAGGGTCCTACATAATCTGCACTACCACCTGTTGAACACTCCTTTATCTGGTCCACACTGAAATAAAAAAATGTGTAACAGTCAAAACGTTGTTTTTTTTAATTGTGAAAAACAAATTGATTCAAAACATTTTTGCGTTTATGTACAACTGCACTTGCACTGAAATAATTAATTTGCTAATAAAGGACATTTTTGTTACAAGAAGAAGGAAGCCTCAGCATCAAAGTTTTAAGACAGAAAAAAACTTATTAATCTCAGAGTTTCTTTTCTTTCTTTTGCCTTTTTTTGGTCAACTTTTGGTTCCTTCTCCTTTTGTGAAAATAAACCACTTAAAAAGAAGGAAAATATTAACATGCTTATGTGTAGTGTCCAACTCACAACACAACTTCACCAATATGATAGATACTTTTCCCATTTCAACCATTGTTATGAGATATGAGCAAAGGCTAATAATATAAATTGAAGTAATTTTACTAATTATATCTAAATATCATTAGAGTTGCAAATTAAGGGGAAAAAAAGTGTGCATATGTAGACTAGTGGTGAGAAAATGGGCGACCCAGGGTCACCCTGCTTCACCAAGTGTGGCCGACTGGTCAATTTTAAAAAGTTGTAAACATGACAAAATTATCCCAAAAATGACTTATAAAAACTTAAAAAAAGAAACATTACAACCATCGAATTTGCATACTGGTATAGGTCCATTTCTTTAATCTATATATATGCATGAAAATATCTGCTATCTAATCTATCTATCTCCATATTTGAAAATAGATAGGTTAAAGAATACAAGCAGACTAGAATTACATTTACAGTGAAGTAAAAACCACCACTGACATTGTCTTTTTAATTGTGCTATTATCTTTTTTTGAATGAGGCAGTATTTGTTAATCTGCCCTTTTAAAGACATTGATATCTAAGTCATCGCAGCTATACAAGGTACAGTTTAATCATATTATTAAATAATTCTCAATAGGTAGACTAACCTCAAACTAAACCAGTTTACCTCATGGTCTGGACTGATGCACATTGTTTCTGAAACCTCGACAGTGCCAGCTCAGCAACAGGGTGCGCAGATTTCTTGTTGTCATGGATGAACGCTGCCCTCTAGGGGATGTTTGGTGCCATTACAGTTTGACTTCCTGTTATATCCCCTTTATTACGTTTTCACAGTATTTCTAACATTTTGATTTTTAGTACGTGGTAGTTATTGTAAGCATGCTATTAGTATTGGAAGTTACTTGACGAGATAAGGTATAATTAGTGCGCTTTGTAAAAATGAAAGAAGGAAACTTATTTTGAAAGGCGTAACCAGGATGTTATTATGAAGTCAGACTGAAAAGCAAACAGGAACAGAGATGCCATTTATGCGACTTCTATGAAGTCCAGATGAATCATTTCTTCACAGAGATACTGTCTTTAAGCTCTAACGCTGTCATGAACTCCGGTGTTTTTACTTTTGTTGTCTTGTTTCATACTTTTGGTCCAAGTTTGTGCCAGAATGGATCCAGACCTCATATTGTGATGGTGATGAGTGATGCATTTGTGAGTATAGATCACAGTATAATTACATTCTGCTATGTTTAACACATATTGTCATGGGCGTTATTGTGTTTATTTTACATTTGCCTCAGCACTGAGACGGATAGCAGATGTCAAACTTTATTTGTCACGTGTGAGATTTGTTTTGCTGTTTGTCTGTTTGGTGATGAGTCTGAAAATCACTTCTCCTCTTTCTCTTTTGCAGGATGGGAGATTAACATTTGATCCTGGCAGTGGAGTTGTTCAGCTGCCATTTGTAAACTACTTTAGAGAGATGGGTACCACTTTCCTCAATGCTTACACCAACTCCCCCATCTGCTGCCCCTCAAGAGCAGGTCAGTCTTGAAAAAACTGATTTTACCAAGTGAATTTGGATAAAAATCATGAACGAGCCCAAGCAGAAAAATATGTGACAATTTAAGTTCAGCTGTCAACTGGGCTGACAAGTAACAGAATTTTTTTAATCAATTTGGAAAAAAATTAAGGCCCCTGTAAAATTTATTAAATGCAAAATAATAAAGTATTAACTGGTAAAGCTTGTTGTCAGTTTTGGCACCATCTCTACTCTCTACAACTTTAATTCTGTTGAACTCTATAAGCGTTATTTAAATCAAATTGTAATGGCGTCTTTAATGGTGTTCAGATAACCTTGCATTGGGTCACTTGCTCAACCTATTTTCTCTTGTTTTGTTTCCACCTTAAAATAACTGAGTTACTCCACAATGACAACAGATTTTTCCACACTGTGACTGTCCAGTTGTGCTTACTTACAGTCAGCACATACACATTTGTTGCTGTTGTAGCCGGAACCTAGAAGTTACAGATGCAGCAGAGTCTTGAAATGTGTCAAGACAGTCTTAAACTTTTTAAATTTTACTGCAAATTTCTGTGTGTTTTCTCTTAATAAACCATGGCTTGCAGCCTTTTTGGTATAAAAACTGCAGCTCTGAAAAACCTTATATATTGACCAAAAAAATGAGCTACCAAAAAGATCAGCTACTAAATATAATGTTATTAATGAATTTGTTATGGAACAGAATGGTTCAAGTAGCATAGCTTTACATGTTGTCCGGGTTTTGATAAATGTTTTATTTTATGTTGCAATTGAAAATATGGACCAATGTGTGAAAAAAAGGGGGGGCAACTATTTGACTAGATTTCAGCTAAATCTGAGCAACCAGACTGATCTACATAAATCTTTACTCAAAAATTCTCCTACTGTATATACAAAGTGGCAGCGCAAAGACGAAGGTATATTAAATCAGCATCTTTTTTCAGCTATGTGGAGTGGTCAGTTTGTTCATCTCACTCAATCATGGAACAACTACAAATGTCTCGATGCCAATGCAACAACATGGATGGATATACTGGAGGAGAATGGATACGTTACAAAGATGATGGGCAAACTGGACTTCACATCAGGGAGTCACTCTGTAAGGTAGAAGATACTGGTATGAAGAAAATGTATCCAGTAACATCTTTAACCCTTTGATGCACTTTTGGGTAAAAAAATAAGGAATGTTCTTTTCAGTCTCTTACTGATCATGATCATTTTATAATCTATAAACTCATTATACGTATTTCTTGTAGGTATCTCAATAAAATTGTTGAAGTTTGAGAAACCGTAGCTTTTGTGTTACTACCCCCCCTAAGCCTCCATCAGTGGGTCAACAAGGCATTTCCTGTTGAGTATCATGAGTGTGTTTAATTGTCATTAACTGGCTATCAGGAACAACTTAGCTGTCAACCACAAAAAATCCTGAAATGTCAACCTTCAGGACACATGAAGTTCAGACACACTTTGGAATTACCTTTATATTTTACCCATAGAGGGTATTTGATCAAATCAGATTAATCCACATATTAATCTGTATGTATTAGTATTAAATGTGCAGAAAAGTGTGCTGTGTACATTATAGCTTTTCCACAGGTAAGCTATAATGTATTATATCAAACGTTTTCGACAAGTGGTGGACAAAATAAAAACTTCAGTATTTGGGTGCAAGTGTAGATCCTCAACTATTACTCCAATGCAAGTGAAAGCTGCCCTGTCAAATGGTTACATGAGGAAATCACTGAAATGCTTGCTTAAAAAATCCTTTGGAGCTCAAAATACTTAAGCACTGTGGTTCATTCTTTGACCCATTCATGGAAGAAAGTAGGGTCCAATCATTTGTGCATCTAAGAGTTAGTAATCCTTCCTTATCCCTCTCACCAAACTAACATCAGTACAAAGCATAAACACCCAACAAAGTAACAGTTGGAGATGTACTTAAGATGAGTTATAAGAGATCAGTTCGTGCTGCTATCTGCAGAGGAGTGTGAATCATGTGTTGTCTTATTTTTGGATCCATCTCCTCCCATGTTTCTTTCCACTTCCCGTTTCTGCATCTCCTCCTGTTCACTGATAGTGTTTTTGTCTTTTTGTGGGCCTTCTGTAGTAATCGAGTTGAGGCCTGGACAAGAGGTGTTCAGTTCCTCCTTCGTCAAGAGGGCCGGCCTGTTACTCAACTTGTCGGGAACAAGTCAACAGAAAGGATCATGAAAAAAGACTGGGAAAACACAGACAAAGCTGCACAGTGGATCCAGCAGAGAGCTTCATCCCCTCACCAGCCCTTCGCTCTTTATCTCGGCCTTAATTTACCTCACCCTTATCGAACTGAATCACTGGGGCCCACTGCAGGAGGTTCCACCTTTCTCACATCACCATACTGGCTAGAAAAGGCATGATTTCCCTCTGCTGTTTCTTCATTTATTCCTGTTCAGAAATGTAAGATTTGATTTTTTTCTCTGCATAAACAATGATTTAATGTTGTTTTTATCCACACAGGTGTCTCAGGAGCTCATCACAGTTCCTAAATGGCTGCCCATGTCAGCCATGCACCCCATTGACTATTACTCCACCTTCACTAAAAACTGCAGTGGCAATTTCACAGAGGAGGAAGTCAAGATGATAAGAGCTTTCTATTATGCCATGTGTGCAGAAGCAGATGCCATGCTGGGTAAGTCAGCAATGGTTATTCAGCAAGAGGGTCTTTCTAATGAGGAAGTAATGGACGTGATTGCTTGTTCAAAGGATTACTATGAAAGCAATTTAATAGTGTTATGTATTTGGAAGTATTTTTCCTTGCTGTAATAACAGTTAATTTAAAACACAATTCAGAACTAGAATTGCACCAAGAGCACAAAACTCAACAAAGTCTTTTCGGTGAGTTATTGTAAAAAAAAATGTGGAAAACTGCCCTGTCTCTCTCTCTCTCTCTCTCTCTCGCAACAAATCTTTGAAAAAAAAAAATCTTGGATCCACATCCAGATTCTGATAACCACCAAAATTCATGCATTTCTGCTTTGTGCCAAGATAAACATCCCCTGAAAATGTCATCCAGATCTGTTGAAAACATATGAAGTTATTTTTGAAAATGTGGAAAACTGTCCTTATATTGCAATCTCAACAAATCTTAAAAAAATCCTGGATCTGCATCCATTCTTAGATCACCACCAATTGTATCAGTTGTTTGTTGTGGCATTACCAACAAGCCCCAAAAATGTCATCAAAATTGGTTTGTGAATTCTTGAGTTATCTTGCCAAGAGACAAGCAGATGCCAGCAAAAACATAACATCCTTGGCAGAAGTATTTAAAACTGTTCATTGTAACAGAAAAAGAAACATTTCTGTAAAATGTACTGCAATGTTTATGATCATTGTTTATTTGAACATTTTTTATAACACATAATCCCTCAGCATGTGAAATGTCAAAATCTCTTCTAACTGCTCTCTTTGAAGTACTAGAGCTTGGTTATCAAGGAGGTCCTGCGTGACTTATTTGATTTATTACAAAATAATTCAAAATTTCAGCATTTGATGAGCTGACACCAACTTACTCTACTTTTCTTGACAGGCCAGGTGATTTCAGCTCTGAGAGAGACTGGCCTGCTCAAAAACACTGTTGTGATCTTTACGGCTGACCATGGAGAGCTAGCCATGGAGCACCGCCAGTTCTATAAGATGTCAATGTTTGAAGGCAGCTCCCATGTCCCCCTGCTCATGATGGGACCTGGACTCAAGTCTGGTCTGCAGGCCAACCAGCTTGTGTCTTTGGTGGATCTCTATCCAACTGTGCTGGGTAAGGAAAATAACGAACTAAAATTTTGTGAAAAGTTTTGGGGCGTTAAATGTCAGAAGGTCAAAAAAATGCATGTTTTTGTTGTGGTTTTTAATTTTGTTGTGTAATTATTGTTTGATGTTGGGTTTTCTATTTGTTGTTCTTGCATTGTTTATTGTCATGTTTCTTGGCTTTACTTTTGTCATCTAGTTTTTTATTTATGAATTTTTATAGTTTTGTGCATTTTTCAATTTATTTTCATATATTTATATTCTATGTTTGCATTTGTCATTGTGTTTCTTTATTCGTTGTTATTTGTTGTTAAATTTGTTGCCATGCATTTTTCTTGCTCTGTTATTATAGAGACATAATATATTATTATATTTGTCAGTGTTTTTGTATTTGTTGTTTTCTTCTTAATATATGGAAGTATTTTTTTCTTTTTGTCACAGAGTCATTTATTGGTTATTGTATTTTCTAATTGGTTGGTATTTTTATTAGTTGTTTTTTCTGTTTGTGATTGCTGTTTTATAATTTGTTGTTGTCTATTTTGTTGATTTATTTTGTGATTGGTTATGTTATCTTATTTTTCATGTAGACTGTCTTTTTTTTTTTTTTTTTGCACTTCATGGCCACCACAAGTTGGGGATTGACCCCTAAACTCTTGATTGAAAGATGACAGGTTCTACCAGTGGTTCATCATTTCTTTGTTTCTTTCTTTCTAGATATAGCTGGTATTCCTGCTCCAGGTTTCCTCAGTGGCCACTCCCTTCTTCCTCTACTGTCTCAAACGGGTTCTTTTCCCAGTGGGCAGCATCCTGACTGGGTTCTGAGTGAATATCATGGCTGTAACGCAAACACATCTACATACATGCTTAGAAGTGGCCAGTGGAAATTCATAGCCTATGCAGATGGCCTGAGTGTCCCCTCGCAGCTTTTTGGTGAGTTCCCTGCTTCAGTAATTAAAATCCAAGTATTACAGTTCACATACACTCATTATCTCTGTTCTGTTTTACAGACCTTACAAAGGACAAGGAGGAGCTTCATAATGTTGTCCTCAAATTCCCAGATGTGCAGGTGCATCTGGACAAGCTGCTACGTAGCATTGTGGACTATCCTAAAGTCTCGGCAGATGTCCATTCGTATAATAAAAAAGCTTTTGGTGCCTGGCGAAAGAGTTTAGGAGGGAACTACAGCCAGGTCATTGCTAATCTCAGATGGCATATGGACTGGCAGAAAGATGTGTTTGCTAATGAAAGAGCTATTGATGAATGGCTGTATGACTCTTATTAAATAATTTTGTATGTGATTTTTGTTTTTTGTCAACATTTGAAAGGTCAAAATGGCACCACAAAACCCATTTTTCCTGCAGAAACTTATTTTGTCATCATCCTCTGCCTTTCAAAATAAAATGAAATATTAACATTGCTGACAAAAAAGGGTTTAGCCAAAACTGCACCTTTATTCTGCCCAGTTGGGACAAAAACAACCCTTCTGTAGGATAATGGTTCTTTTTAAGAAATAGACAAAAAGAAATGTCATGCTGCACTTCTTTCTCACCATAAAAAGGGAAGCCAATATACAGTACTTCTAACACTCAATTGCAACGCAAAAGAACAGTATTTTTTTTAACTTATTTTTTATTAAGAAATACAACAACAAATACAATAATACAATAATAATGTACATTTGCACATTTCCTTTTCCTCTTTGAACAAAACTGAGAACCGTAATAGTTAAAGACATTGGGGTTTATGATGTATATAATACCAACAATTCCAAGGGTCTACACACTAAAAAAAAGAAAAATTGATGAATAGGCTAATTCATGTATATTTATTTAATTAATTAAAAAAAAAAATCATGAAATTCATGTACATGTATGTGTACATTGTGTTTATATTAATTCATTGCTTTAACAAGGGTTCAACAAGTTTTCACCTTGCCATAAAAGTTTCTCTTTTTAATCTCAAAGCATATGTTATTTGCTCCATGTCATGGATTTCCTGCACCTTCCCGATCCACATAATGTAAGATGGGGGATCAGATTTTAACCATTTGATTGTAATACATTTTATTGCAGCTGTTGTAAGTATTCGTAGTAGATACTTTTTTGCTTTTCCCTCAATGCCTATAGGCGTTAGGCCAAATATAGCCACATTTGGATCAGTCGCAAGGTTCTGATGAAATATGTTACTAAGGGCTTCAAAAATATCTTTCCAAAATATTCTCAATTTTTCACATGTCCAAAATATGTGAGTATGAGTTCTTACATGGTCACCACATTGTCTCCAGCATTTATCTGAATACATTGAACTCATCCTTGCCACCATCTTTGGAGTTCGAAAAAACCTCATAACGACCTTCCACTTAAATTCCCTCCATGTATTAGAATTGGTTACAAGGTGTGCTTGGGTGCATATTTCCTCCCATTCCTCTCTTGAAATATCTATGTCCATCTCAGATTCCCATCTGTCTTTTAAATGTAATGTATTAATAAGAGCCATATTTGAGAAAGCATGGTTTATACGAGCTTTTAATAAAAAACTTGTATCATCAGTACTCTTGTCTGAATTTGTCTCATCAAATATTCTGTCATACATGTTTCTGTATGATACATTTTATTACTATGTATCATAATTAAAGTACAACAACACACTTCCCATTTTTAATCAGGTGATTGTTGTAGTTACAAGTAGTAGGACATTTTTACGGATGTTACAATTTCAATAACAGTTGCTACAGTAAAAAATGTAGTAGTTGCAGCCTTAGTAACATAAGACAAGTGGTAGTCATCAGTAAAAGTAATAGCTACTTTTAATAAGCAGTTATATAAAGCATGGTGCAAGCTTATGATGTGTGATATTGTTTTACATGGCATCAAATTATAATTACAAAGGCATTCATTAAGCAAACAGTGTTGCTCAAATACAGACTGGTGAGTTCCTTGAGGTAGCCTCTAGCTGTAAAGTGCAATGTTCATCTTTACTTTCAATTGGTTCGCTATGTTTTAGCATAAAAAATAATTATTCTGCCCTCAGAGCAGTACAAGAACACTGTATGTCTGTCATTTTGCTATGGAGAACAATTTCATCAGGTATAATTATCTTGTGAGCTTAACTTGCGGCCAGCTTTTCCATGGCTCTTACCATTTTACTGACAACCAGAGTGCCATTGATAGCTATATCTGCCTAATAAGCTGCCTAATTTACTGTAGATTACAGTTGAGTATGTGCTTTATTATTTATCCCTGCTTTTACCATGGTGAAATGTGCTTTCATGGGACCCAGAGCTACATGTTTTTGTTACAGATTAGGGTCACATTAATGTTGTTCTATAATGCTCAAAGTGCCAGATGTCATAAACCAAAGCATACTCTCAAAAAGACAATCAAATATAATTGTAACTAAACAAAAGAATATCTATCGTGGCTGTCAGGCAGAGAGCTCATACCGTCATTATTCATTTGTATTTTATCTGTAAATCAGTGCTCTTGGTCAACTTTCATAGCTGTGAGTGAGGTTTTTCTGAAGGGTACACGCATTAGTCTCCAATTATGATAATACATTGTTTCTTATTTCAAAATTACAGCATATCCTGGAAAACGTTTATTTTAGATATGCAAGGTTTTTTGCAAGACAACAGACGTATATCTGAATTTATGATGGCTGCATAAATATTATTAGCCCAATAGCAAAATTAGAGCTGACTTTACGAAGCCAAACTTGAAATTAAATCCAACGAAGACATTTGTCAACGCACTGAACTATTGGTTTATTAAAGCTTATTTGATTGAGTAAATGTATCTAGTGACGCTTTATAAAAGACCCTCATAAAAACCCTTTCAACAAATCATATCTCCTAATTTCTTGTTTAACAAAACATTTAACAGGTATAAAAGATTATGACAGAAATACTGCAATTTTCATTTTGTAATGCCATTGTACACCTTGTTGTAGCAGCAAACCAGGCTGAAACACATGGGAGACTGTGACCTTCATGTTTTCAACTTTTGGAAATCTGAGATTAACTGGCGGGCACTTAGTGAGGGGGAGGGCCGCATGTGGCCCCCGGGCCGCCCAATGCCCATCCCTGCACTAAATGATAAATGTCAAACTTGTTTTATTTTGAAATATCAAAGTCTCAAGAGCAGCTTTCTTTCTACTTCCGGTTCACACGACTGCAGCGGTGCAGGCTGTCAACGTAAACAGAGGGTTTACGAAGTAAGTGTTACATCTGTAAACGCTGTAATGATAAAAGTTACATTAACTTCTATTCATCCAACGTGTTTAAACAAATATTTCTAAGCAGTTACCTTATTTACTTTAAGGTTCGCGCTAAAGCCATAAGCTAATGCTACATATCATTTACTCTAAAGGCTAACAGTGCTAACATTACGCTGCAGTTTCCGTTAAAGTGAATTATTTAAAACTTTAAAGTCAAACCATCGGCTGTTTCTTTAGTTATTTATACCAACTGTTTCATTGAGTAATTGTTGGATAAACGGTGTAGTCTTCACAGAAACACTTCATATGTAGTAAGTTTGGTGGTGAAATTACTTTTTCAGACAGTAATTGTTTTAAATTTGGAGTAGCTTCATCTTGAAATATGTGAATTTATATATGTTTTTGTTACAGCTTTGGTTGAGATGTCTAATAAAGAAGTGAAAACGGCGCTGAAAAGTGCCAGAGATGCCATCAAAAACAAAGAGTTCAAAGAGGCTCTGAAACATTGCAAGGTAAAGTATCCTTTTTACCCAAATAATGTAATAATAAGTACATTGTAGAGATGAGCGACATGGACTGAAATATCATACTGAGGAATTTGGTATGACGCACTTTGGGTCAAGAAGTAACAAAGCAAAGTCACTTCTTATGTAGCTTCGCATGGACTAAATGCAAAGTGTCAAACACTTTAATGAACAGCTAGACACACAGTGTCAACATGCAGTCTCATTGTAATTCCTTTATTTATATAACACCTTTAGAAACAGAGGCTTACAAAGTGCTCTGACCAACACCTCAAACACTTTGAAAAATACACCATGATAACGCACAGGAACCCAAACAGCAAACAGACCCACCAAGCACACATGACCCAAGCATGGGAAAAAAATTAGATAATAAATAATCCATCCATTATCTGCACCGCTTATCCCTTTTGGGGTCGGGCAGGCAGGGTACTTCCTGCACCAGTCGCCAGCTGATCGCAGGACCACATAGAGAAACACTATTCATTCTCACACTCATACCTAAGGACAATTTAGAGTCACTGGTCAACCTAATGAGTATGTTTTTGGTCTGTGGGAGGAAGCCGGAGTGCCCAGATAGAACTGTAGCATGCACGGGGAGAACATGCAAACTCCACACAGGGGGGCCTTCATTAACACGATGACTGAACCAGCAACCATCTTGCTGTGAGGCACATGCACTACCTGCTGCGCCGCCATGCTGCCCTAAATATAAAAATATAGATAATAATGATAATAATAAAAAAAATAAAATAAAGTAAATAAGAGCCCAGGCAGTACAGGAACCCAACAGTGTAGAATGAGAAACAAAGTTAAAAGAGCATTTTAATAATTTAAACTAAAACATTCAGGGGAGCTTAACCAGTAAATGGTAGAGAAAGCTGTAAATAGTAATTATTAATGAAATAAAAAAAAAGTAAGAATACACATATATATGACAATGTAAAAGTCATTAAAAACAGTTACAGTAGTATGTAAAAAAATAATTTGTCACTTAACATCACAAAATGAGTAAGTAATCTAATAAATAGAATATAAAGATACTATAAAAGAATAAAGGGAACTGAGAGTAGTGCTTAAAAATATGTCTAAAGAAAACAAGAAATAAATAAATAATAAATAAAAGACACCAAAGTGAGAGTCAAAGTGAGACAACATCACATATAAGCAAGGCTATAAAAATGAGTTTTTAGAAGTGATTTAAAAAGGGTGACTGATCTGCACGCCTTATCTCCTTTGGGAGATTGTTGCGAAGTCCAGGAGCTCTGATGGAAAATGCCCTTTCATTTGTAGATTTTTCACAGGAACTGACAAAATACAGTTTTGTCATGAAAATACAAATTTACATAAGGTAGGACAAAGGAGATGATGAGCTCCCTTTCAGACTCAACATTTCAAATAAATTATCTTGTATTTAATCAACATGTTATTGTTACTTTTTGTCAGTGTAAGCAATCTTTTTATTGTGCATGTGGCATAATGTTTATGTTTTAATAAGGCATTATTCTGCCAAGCCCTGGAACATCATTGATTATAAATTTGTTACTTTTTTACAAAGGTCTGGCTACTGAATAAGAAATATTCTGTGTTGGGTACACAACAATAATGATTCTCTCTTTTCATTGTGCTCTCAGGCTGTTTTGAAACTGGAGAAGAACAATTATAATGCATGGGTGTTCATTGGACTGGCTGCCAGTGAACTGGAGCAGCCTGATCAGGCTCAGGCAGCTTATAAAAAGGCTGTGGAGCTGGAGCCAGAGCAACTTTTGGCATGGCAGGTAAGGTAACATGAAATTAACAACTTGTTTGAAATATAAAAGATAATAATAATGCTCAACAAAAAAAATCCCCCAAGTTAAATAGAACAAATACACAGTACATTGTTCTTGACATGTCCTCTGTATGATTATGTCACATTGAACCATAACATTTAAATAGACACCGCAGTAAAGCTCTGTCATTATTACACATTAACTCTGTGAAAACATAATATTTGTGTAGATTCACAGTACAATATAGCTTTCGAGGGGAGCAATAGAGTGTGCCATACCATTTCACATACACACATAGGAAGACACACAAACACGCAAATGTGTGCTGCTATTAGGGATGTAATGGTATGAAAATTTCATATCAAGGTTATTGTGACCAAAATGATCACAGTTATCATTATTATCACCATATTGTTGCAGTGTGCTCAATGTGTTCAAAAAGTACTTATAAATTATTGAACAAAATTTTATTTAGTTAATAAATAATGTGAATTTAAAGGATACGTTCGTTTTTTTGACACCTGGACCTTATTTTTAGGATTAAATACGCTCGTAGACTCACCCAGACAATTTTGGCGGAGCCTGGAGCCGTTTTCGAGCAATTTAGATCCATCCAACGGCGTTTTTTTCTCATGCCATAGTAGCAGACGGGGCCAGAAATCGAAGCCCCTAAATTAGACATTATCTGCTGCGAAACTCACTCATTTCAACTACATTTTATAAATGAATGGCCAGTGTTATCACCATGTCAGCTCAACTTTGTTGTTATGGTCATCCGGGGCTTTACAAGGATGGGTAACTTTTGGTGATGTCACAGACAAGAACATGAGTAGAGCCGCTGTTGTTGCTAGGCTACACGGCTACACGGCTATTTTTGTGCAACATGGCGGAATATTTATCCAATGTAGAAGTGTCTGACAATGACTTTGAGTATAATGGATGCCCGTATCGTTTTGAGCCAGAATATACTGACGAGGAGCTATTTGAAAGGAAGATGCAGAGGGAAAGAGCCAAACAGCTGGCCAGAGAACAAGCAACCACTGCACGTCCACGAATGGGGCCTAACTGGTGGTGTTGTTGTGGACATTGCACAGCAATGGCAACAGAGGAGGAGTGAGTTTCGCAGCAGATAATGTCTAATTTAGGGGCTTCGATTTCTGGCCCTGTCTGCTACTATGGCATGAGAAAAAAATGCTGTCGGATGGATCTAAATTGCTCGAAAACAGCTCCGAGCTCCGCCAAAATTGTCTGGGTGAGTCTACGGTCCAGGTGTCAAAAAACCGAACTTATCCTTTTAGAACAATCTGCAGTGGTCAGAACCTGACCCTCTTCACCTCTCTGGTTCCTTGCTGAGGTCTTTCTCAGCAGTCCAGTCCCCTCTGATGCTGCTGTGGTGGAGGTGCTGCTGGTGCTTTGTGGTTCTTCACTGCCTCTCCTCCCAGAGACTTTTTTTCTGCATTTTCTACAGACAGGGTGACTGTCTTCAATTAGTTTCCCCTCCTTGTATTATCCAAAATATGACCAGACTTCAGACTTTGCCTGTTTTGAGGGGGTAAAAAAATCTCTGGTACAGCATCTGTGCAGACAACAACCAGCATACTTTCGCTTTCAGAGGCCAAACATTGCAAACTGCACATGCGCACCTGCGTCTGCTGTTTTGCCGAGGAGCAGACACATAGTTCTGGCTTCTCCAGGAAATGAGCAGTTTCACCGTGGGTTATTGACAAAGTGAGGTAATCAAATGCGGTTTTAACGGTTTTAATTAAAATAGGAAATGGTAATACTTCCCATTGGAAAATTTACCGCGGTTTATCATTTTATTTGTAACCACTACATTCCTAGCTGCTATCCCTTGCTTAGTCCACATGTCCCCACTGGTATTACGCCTCTGGAGACAGAGCAAATGGAGGTCAGCTCACCCCTGTCATTCTGTCTCCATGCAATCCCAGTGGAGGCAAAACATCACATGGGTATGACTATTACGTCTTGAAACAGCAGTATTAAAGGGGCTACTAAGAGAAGAAAAAGCAAATTCTTGCACTTTTTTGGTGCACTATGTATGGTACTTTATCTTTTCCTAAAAACTCATCTCATTTACACATTATTTATGAGGAGATACTCTCACAAATCAGAAATACTACAAACTGGAAAAAAATGTAGCACCAGAGGAAACAAAACTAAACACATCACACAACAACACACAACAGAAGGAGCTACACAGTGCATGCAAGAACAATCAATCAAAAATTAATTTCATCTACAAAATTTCCAACTATCCTATACAGGGCAAAGGCATATGATAGAGTTAAAAACAACCAACCAAACAAAACAGGCTTCCAACTACTTCTAAATCTGATTCAGGTGTTTTTAGTTTTAATCAAAGCATCATGTAACATCCTTATTATACTGCTCTATACCTGGGAGATTAGCCATATTTCTGTTAATTCAACAGGGACATTTGAGCTTTTGAATTGTCCAACATGACTAAAGGCTAGGCCCATTGTCTTATTGCCCCAGTAGGCAGCAACTTGGCATGATGGAGTAAGAAACATCACATTTTATTTACCCTTTATCTGATTTAAAGATGGGAACAGAGAACTGGCACTTGCTAAGAATTGGTTTCAACTAGTTTGAAAAATCGTTATTATTTGAATTTATGCTAAACAATTCCTGTATCAATCCTTTCCACATATTTTAACTTGCCTTGCAAATCAATGATGACATACTCTTCCAATAGGCAGTCAACACAGTAAAGGAATCAAGTTAGTAATCATATAAACAGGAGACTGAAGGGGTCCAAAGTGTGGCTTAGTTATTTTACCCAAAATAACACTAATCATGTAGTGTGCAATGTCTGCGGTTATGTCTGTAATCCTTTTGATTCACATCCCTAATCTTTTTTGGCAATATATCAATAAACCTTGAATCTTGATATATTTCCCCACCCTTCCTCATACCGGAGGAGGATGTTGCATGTTATATTACCTCTCTCCCTAGGCCTAATGAATATGATTTTGTGTCACTTAGCTGCTGTTGTGTTTTAGGGTTTGGCAAATCTTTACGAGAAGACAGATCAGTGGGACTTCAAAGTTGAGCTACCTAACATCTACCAGAAGCTTGTGGAGCTGTATGCACGGTAAGTTTGGAAATGTTTCACTATACACTAGGTTTAATATTAAATTAAGGATTGTTTCATTCTCATGCTACTCTCTATTTACAGTTCTGACAAAACAAAATGTTATGAGGTGATCAAAAAGCTGTCAGACATCTATCAGTCAGACAAAGAGTATCTAAAGGTATGTGTTCAAAAAGAAAATGTAATCGATTGACACTGTTTTCTTTTATTTTCTGTATATTAATGCACATGTATATTTGTTTTTAGTTGGCAAGTCTTTGGCAACAGCTCATTCAGCTGAAGGAGGAGGAGGCTGTGGACAAGGTAGAGCTATTGCAGCTTTGGCAACAAATGATCCAGCTGCTCTCAGACAGCCACAAGGAGGGAGAACAGGACAATGAAATTCATCAGCATGTGAGAATTCCCCTAAAGTGGATGGATTTCTTTTAGGAGCTCCAGTTTCTCCTACTGACTGACAAACATAATTTTCCAAACTACCCATATCTCTGTTTTCCTCATACCATGCTTTGTTTGGTTTTGTATTGATGATTATCAGTTAATCACAGCTTTTGAGAAGGCCATGGTCCTAACTGTTCCTGTACCCGGAGAGGAACACAGGAAGATCTCAGCTGACTATGTCAAACTTCTGTCTAGCGTAAGTCCACCCTCATTTAACATCTGTGTCTCATCAGAGATATTTAATAACAATTAGAAAATACTTATCCTGGTAAATATTCAAAGCGCTTGCCCTGTCATTTTTATTATCAGATGTTTGTCATGAATCTCTTGTTGTTATAGCTTCCACAAGAAGAAACCAAAGTGAAGGAGGCTTGTGAGGCCATGCTTTCCATTTACCCAAACCAAAGTTACCCTCTTGAAGTCCTCTGTTCTCACCATCTCAGAAAAGGTACAACACTGTCAGTGTATCCAGTCAACCTAGACTGACAGCATGTGTTGATGCATTTGCAGATATTTCACGCCTTTGTTCCTTCAGGCTCTGAGGTCAGTCTTTGGTGTTTGCAGTTTCACTTTAATCATGTATTTACTTGAAGGTGCACTTAATGAGGACGCAGTCAGCTGTTTCTCTCGCCTTCTGGATCTAGACCCTAAAAATGGATTAGGTCACTTAGGTCTGGGCACCAAAGCATTGCAAGAGGGAAGGTATAAAGATGCCATAAAGGAGCTTTCACAAGGTACGTTTGTGGATTACCACTAAATGCTTTCTTAATGCAACAGGCTCTTAACATCATGAATATGAGCCTTATAAGTACACCAGAAAGTATTTCTATTAAAAATGATATTCTATCATTCTTGTTTTATCAGGGTTGAAGAAACTGAGCTCCAGCAGAGAATGGCTCAGTCTGGCTGAGGCTCAGTTAAAAACACACAGATACTCAGACTGTGCTTTGTCATGCACTCAAGGTGAGTTAAACCTGCTGTCAGTAGCTACCAACTGTCATTCAAATGTTCTTGCTAGCAATGATAAAGGTCTGCAAGTAAGTTGTACCACAGTATTTCATCTCTGAATATAAGTAAAAGATAGAGTGAAGAGCTGGATTATAAGATAAAGTCATCTTGACAGCAGCTCTGTGAAGTAATGGTTGATGTTTGAGGTATTTTTTTAATTCTGTTTCTTAAAGGGAGTAGGAATGATTATTTCTAAAACCCTAATCTGCTGCATTTGGAGAAAGGTCATTTTTTTCACAACAGAGACAGTGGAGGCCAGAGATTAAAGGGATAGTTCGGGTTTTTGATGTGGGGTTGTGTGAGGTACATTGCATGAGCCTGAAAGTGTGCCAGAGAGTCACAGCTCTCTCTCCATTCAGAAATCTTGCGACAGACGCTAATGCTGTACACGGTGCCAAACGTTTTGCCTAATTAAAAGATTTGTGGGAGAAAACAAGCCACAAAAACAGCATGGGGTTATAACATGCTACAAACATATCTGCTTAATTTCCCACTACCAAGCCGCTTTGATTAGGCACTATTTTGAGACTCAGCACAGTCTTCTGTGTTTGTGGCACAGTCTGATAGCATGCTTGGTCAGTGACCAGTAGGGCGCAGGTTTGAGCCCAGCTCTGGCTGTCACATGGTCACGTTTTCTTGGGCAAGTCACTTAACCCCAAGTTGCTCCCACTGTTGTGTCAGTGGCATGTATATGGGCATGAAAGAGTGTGAATGTGTAAGTTGATACTAATGGACAACAAACATAGAAACTCCAACCATCAGTGAGTGAATGTAAGAGTGAATGGGTGTGAATGGTTAGATCTGACCTGCGGTGTAAAGCTGCTTTAGAGTTGTCAAAGAGACCAAATCCATTTACCATTTACCATCTTATACCTGATGTTGATGTTCGCTTTATGGACACAATAGTGGTGATGCCTAACTCTTTAAGATCCTGCAATTTGCTAGCAAACAGGGCATTACGAGGTATTGTCATCAGAAAAACTGTCCCACCGCTGGTCTCTTTAAAGCAAGTTTAAGAGGTTTGGTCCTTAAACAGATTAACTTCTCCATATGATTCTGAAAACAACTTGGGGATAAATACTAGGAAAAAACTGTATTTAGTTAGCTAGTAACGCCAACCTTAAATGACATGATAAGTATATTGTATATGAGGTAAATAGTATAACATTTTCTGTTGTAGAAAAACATGAATTGGGAAATTTCTCTGCCCCGATGGTCAGCCATTCAATGGTCTTACGAACACTTGTCATCTGTCTTTATTGTCCTTTTTCTGTATTTGATATTAAGCCATTTAACAAATTTTAAATGTTAATAACTTAAAAGAAGCAAAAAATAAGAATTCACAGCAGAACTGATAAAGCATCCAGATAGTCAAAATGTCTTAATGAAGAGTTTATAAACACAGAAAAATCATTATTGTGTTACTAAACTAAACTAGATTTTAGGAAACCCACCCTGATTTTAGCTTCCCTTTGTCCCTTAAGCAGATAACAAACTGAGATTTGTGTTTCTCTCAGGTCTGGCAGTGTGTGACAATAAAGACAAGGAGCTAAAAGTAAAACTGCTCAGACTGAAACTGGAGGCTTTAGTCCAAAGTGGAGAAGAGACCGCCGCAGAGCAGGCTCTGGAGACTTTTTCCCAGGTAATAATAGACTTTGACATTTTGTGATCAGGATGTTCAGTAGTTTTCATCTTCCTTCTACATGACAGACGGTATATTATTCTGAAGCTTTTAGTGTTCATTTATTCTGTCTTTAGAATTAATATACTTAATAGTCATAACTGTGGATGTAAATGTGTCATATCTGGTGTCATATCTGTATCTGTTTTCTTTTTATGTCTTTTTTTAGATCCCTGATGCTGGAAAAGAACCAGCTCTTGTTGCCCTTAAAGGCCGAGCCTACCTTAACAAGGGACAAGTTGATCAAGCACTTAAGGTTTAAACATCTATCACTGAAATGTACTGAAATTTGCCCTTAAGGATGTTCAGTATTTATTATTATATATAGTTTTCAGAGTAGTCAGTATTATTGTTGCTATTTATTGATTTTATTATAATACATTTGTTATTTTAGCACTTTTTCAGCTTTAGTACTGACAAAAATAAATGTATGATACAGATTTCCATCCTTTCTTCCTATGCTGTAAAAGAATCTAACGATATTTGTGTTTCATTTCATTTGATCTAAATTTAAGTGTTTTATCTGCTGTAGGAGTCATCCGAGCTGCTTGCCTCTCACCCTGACCTGGCTCAGGGTTTGGTGTTGAAAGGACTTGCACAACTGGCTCAGGGGAAGCAGCAGGTGGCAGAGGAGAGGTAAAAACTGCATTTTTTCAATTTTTATTTGTAATCTGCCCCACTTCATATCTTCAAGCCTTAATCAAAACTCTGTTAAAAAATATTCATGCTAACTCATCTTATTTGCTTTTCTTGTGTGTAGTTTTCTAAAGGCAGTTAGCCTGAGCCCACACTGTGGAAAGTGTTTTTTCTTGCTGGGTAAACTTTACTGGGACATGGGGGAGGAGACTCGAAGAGACAGGACTAAAGCACACACACATTTTCTCAAAGTAAGTGTACGCTTTAAATGTAGATGGTGGCAGGCAAGAGGAATAACTCTTTTTGTAAAAAAAAAAAAAATCATTTTAAAAACCTGTATTATCTCTTAATCATCGAATTTAATTGAAACTGGTTTGATTTTCATTGAAAGATGTCAATAAAGTTGTAACAGTAAGGCAGTAGTGTAATGGGTACACACTTGCTCAATGGCACCTTTTCAAAGTCAACATTTTTAACATGGTTTAGTATAATTTTATTGTGAAATAAAATAGGAAAAGGTGGTTTTGCATTCTGCAGCACTTGCATTAGTTATTATATAGAAACTATCAGAGATGACTCCCAGTAAAAAGTTCAGTTTAGTTTATTAGTTTATTTGACAGGGACCCAAAGCAACACAACTTTTGTGGCAAAGTTAGCTACAAAGCTCCTTTGCATCTGTGGTCCCTGGGCAGGGAGTCTGAATCATACAATACAGACAATTAAAACAGTGAGTGAACAAGTCAAACAGTATACACCTAACAAACATTAGGTCACATAAAACAACACAAAACTTATTCAATCCACATTATGTTATCTTCAAATTTTTTGTAAAAAATGTTCAAGTCAGTAACCACGCGATTGGGTTGCCTTGAGCTTGTGATTTCAGTTTTGTTTTAAAAACATTAAAACTTGTGCAGTTTTGATGTGGGTGGAAATTGAGGTCCACTCCTCTGCAGCTCTGACTGAAAATGCCGATTGTCCACAAGCAGTTTTCTCAAATTCAGCTGAACAGACTGAAGCCCTGGTCTCACTAATACTGTCCCTGCAGAGTGACACACAGTGTGTAAGTGGCAGGGGTGCCTGGCCATGAATTATTTTGTACAAGTATAAGTTTACAACTTGAAACAGGCAATTTGTACATTATTACCTTGAAACAATTGTGACTTTTTGAAATTGAAATGTGAGTGTTGAATGTATTTCAGCTTTAAGTATGGTAGTTACTAATGTTAATTGTGAAGGCTGATATGACAGTAACATATTACTGATTTTTTTTTCATGTTGTTGCAATGTTTATAGCACCAAATTATCAATTCTTCACCCAAATATTGTACTGAATTTGTATTTTATTTTGTTTTAAGCCTGGTGTCTTATTATTACCGTTCTTTACAAGATAGGCCTGCATTATTATTTATGAGTCCTTATTGTTGGACTAGATTATTGTTGTGTTAACATACATTTTAGTAAAATATTATATACTATACCATATTCATTACCTCTTATTATCTCTCTGTCACCTTCTTCTTTCCATGCTCTGTAGTTGTCATCTTACTTTAAAAACCTCTTTGTGTATTTTAGGCTGCAAAGTTGGACCCACATCTTGGCAGTGTGTTCCGATACCTTGGGCATTATTACCGTGAGGTTGTGAGTGACCTTGGCAGGGCACGAGGCTGCTATAAAAAAGCGTTTGAGTTGGACAGCAATGACTCTGAGTCTGGAGCTGCCTCAGTTGATCTCTGTATGGAGCAGGATGATATGGTAAAAAAAAATTAACCCAAAGAGCCAGTGTGTAAATGTGTAGTGTTGGTGCTTTGTTAGAGTTTCCTCAGTTTTGCTTGTTTAGTTACTCCTCTCCTCTGATCTCAGCCCTTCATTCTCCTCTTTTATTTCTCTCCTTTATTCTCCTGCTATCAAAAATGCTTTAGGACACGGCCTTGGCAACACTTCAGTCTGTTATAGAGGAGGCCACTCCAGGTTCAGCAAAGTGGGCCTGGATGAGACGAGGGCTTTACCACCTGAAGGTCGGGGAGCATCAACAGGCTACATCCGAGTAAGAGAATCAAATATAATGCATTTAAATGTGGTAAAGCTCTAACTTTCTACATTTTGAAGAGTTTTTAAAGGTGTCAGGCTGGTTGACTACTATTTCCTCCTGGTAGTCTGCAGGCAGCTCTGAGAGCAGACCCTGAGGACTGGGTGTGCTGGGAATGTTTGGGTGAGGCATACTTAAACCGCAGAAGCTTCACAGCAGCTCTAAAGGCTTTTAGTAAGGCCCATCAGCTTCAGCCTTCATCCATCTACAGCGTGTACCAGGCTGCTGCTATCAAACAGACCCTCGGGAAGTTCAAGGAGGCAGTGGCAGAGTACAAGCAGATCACAGCACAGCAGGACTATGTCCCTGCTCTGAAAGGTAAATGTCTCTGTCAGTGGATCTAGGACATAAACTCCTGGTGCATTATCATTTATGGTAGCCTCACGTCTTGCCTCAACTCTACTTGGTTTTTCATATCAGTACATTCTTTGATAGTCTCTGATCAGTGCCCCGGGTCATAGAGCGACTGTGCAAAACTGCCAACACAAGAACAATGGAAGATGTTGAGGTGTTAAGGAAACTAGTCCTTTGTTGGTGCACTTTGGGACACAAATTTTGTATCAGAGTTGCTTGTTAGCAGCAAGACAAGATACCATTGCAAAGTACAGGAGAGTTAGGGGAGTCTTACAGCAGCACAAGGCCATCAACAAGAGGGTTTTGTTTCCTGTGACCCAAAAATCCACTGTTGAGGTTGCTAGTGACAAAATTCTCTTAACATTCAGGTGATCAGCAGTTATATGATGTTACATTTAAGTATGGTCTCAGCTCGCAGGGAGCTTCAATAAAGATTATACTAAAATAACAAGTACAACTTCTAATGTAAATAAACAAATTTATAAATAAAATTATTGTGTAGTTGGTCCTACATAGTGGAAATACACTGTATGAGGCAAAATAGGTATGCACGATATTGGATATTTGCTGATAGATATGCTGATATTTTTTAATTCATTATCGCCGATACCGATACCAGTACCAATAATTCCGGTCAAGAGCACAATCTCTGTACTTTATAAAAATGGACTTGTTTCTTCAGCGTTACAGTGCATTTCTGTGAGGATGTAAAACAAGAAAAACAGCATTTAACTCTTTCAAAAATGAAACCCTTGATTTTTAAATGTACCCATGCAGTGATGAGAAGGTGCATCAGTTTTGTACATTTGTGTAATTCCAGCTGATATACGGCCGTTATGTGTGGCCGATATATCAGCTGTAAATATCTGCTTAAAATTTCAATATCAGCCGATACTTAACTTTTTAGGCTGAAATCGTCCAATACTGATATCAAACCGGTAATATAGTGCATTCCTAATTCAAAATGTGTATGTCTTTTGTTTAAATGTGTGTACTTAAGGATTTAATCAGATTGATATGTGTTTTTTTCAGGGCTAGGAGAATGTCAGCTGTCACTTGCAAAAAGTTTAATGGAGGACTGCAGAGATGGGGGAGCCATTGACCTCATTCAGCAAGCCATACAGAACCTCTTTAGGTATTGTTAAGACATTTTTTTAGCCAAAATGTTATTCTTAAATTTTAAGTTTGCAATGTATAAAAAAATGTCTAAGATTGTTGTCTAAATATATCATAGTTTCATTGTGTGTCAACTGTTTTAGACTATACTGTTTCCATTTTATTATTATTGATAATATCAAAAAGTAACACAGCTTGGATAAAGTGACAGACCTGCCAACAAAACACCAGCCTGCAACTGTAATAAAATAACCTGCGTAATATATTTTTCACAAATGTAAGAGCTATTATATTTGCAGGGTTTTGTCACAACTGTTGAGAGGTGACTATTTTGAGTTTTTAAGATAACAAAACTTTCCCATGAATGTAATATTAATATAAAAAATAAATATTGTCATGTTATTGTTATTTGTTAATTCACCTATTATAGGAAAATAATACTTTTTTGGACAGATAGGGTCAACACATGTCTGGATGCACTTCTTTGGTTCAAAAGAAAGTTATTTATTATCTGTGAACTTTTTAAATGAAATTTGTCTTGATTTTTTTTTTTTAGCCAGATACTTGAATATGTGTTCAAAACAGGCCTGTAAAGATGCCTTAATTGATAGGGTAATGTTAGACATTACAGTTACTGAAAGCAGCTGCCATTTGGGCGTTGGTGGTGTAGTTGGATAGTGTGCTTGGTCAGTAATTGGGAGGTTGCAGGTTCGGGCCCAGCTCTGGGCGACACATGGCAATTTGTCCTTGGGCAAGATACTTAACCCCAAGTTGCTCCCACTGCTGAGTCAGTGGCTGCATCAGTGGCATGAAAGGGCGTGAATGTGTTAGTTGATACTGATTGATAACTAGAAACTCTGAACCATCAGTGAGTGAATGTAAGAGTGAATGGGTGTGATTGGGTAAGTGTGACCTGCGGTGTAAAGCAGCTTTGAGTAGTCAAAGACTAGAAAAGCGCTATATAAGGTCAAGTCCATTTACCATTATATAAATAGTATTTTTCTTACATTTGTGTCATTATGGCAATAAATGCTGCTGATCTGTGTGACATTTGTAGTTTTTTATGTCAGCAGGCTCTTTCTACATTTGGCATCTACAGTCACATTTGACCTCAAAGCTGTTGTTAGCAAGAGAGAACAATTTGTCTTTTTGAAGTCACAGGTTGGAAAAATAAAAATGTTTCCTGTTGGTACCTCTTAAAGGTGAAAAGCTTTAGCTGGGTTAATGACAAATAGAAAGAAAGCAATATTACTGTGATTCATACTTTATGAAACAATTTTCTCACAATTTTGGTGCTCAAAACAAGACAAAACCCAAAGTGGGGACTAGAACTTTACTTTTGTTGATTGATAACCAAACCGTTAATCAGTATTGTTTGATTGTTACCAGAGTTGTATTAAAGTTTAAATTTCGGTATTGTAGCAACCCTGTGTGTTTACATGTCTCTCACTAGAGCAGTGATGCTGCGTCCAGACCTGTCCTGTTTGTGGAAGCTGCTCGGGGATGCTTGCACTGCAGTCAGCACTGTGTCGCCAAACAGAGCGCAGGTCCAAGTGCCCTCCCAGCTGGCTGGTTTGGACCCAAACACCCAGGGTCACACGCTGAACCAGGTCCAGACACTGAAAGTTGGTGAAAGGTGTGACCACAAACAGGCATTTTTAATCAGTGTAAACATTTGGCTCCCTGATAAGTCATATAAATATGAACTGAAGCAGTCATGATTAAATGGTCTCTGTTTTCCCCTCAAAGCGCAAGAAATAACTTGAATGTTTTTGCCTGCAGGTGTTATGCCCGAGCTTTGAAGCTGATGTCTGAGGTAGCCAGCCTCTGGTATGACCTGGGACTGAACTACTACCACCAGTCCAGACTGTCCTGCATCGCTGAGGAGGACCAGAATGACCCAGCTCTGCTATTAGAGAAAGCCCAACAGGTAATCTGCAGAGTCATATGTAATAGTGTTTCCTCACTTAATTGGTTCCACAAACTGGAGTGTTTTCTGTGGGTTATGAATGTGTACTTTTTAAAACAATTGCTGCAAAAGCCCTAAGCAGACATACTTTGTTGTGCCACAAATAAAGAGGGTATTATTGGTTGTTTTCTCAAGATCTCAGTTTGTTTTCTCATTTCTTGGGTCAAGGCAGCTGTTTTTGTTCTGTTTTTCCTGTCGTGATGTGTTAGTTTCTTGAGATCTTCAGCTTTTCTGATTTCTCATATTGGATGTAGGGGTTTGTTTTGACTTTACCAGTTAAGAACAGTTGAGCGATGATTGCCTTTAAAAGATGATCTTTTCTTACTCTCTCTTTTCAGTGTTTGAAAAAGGCGATAATGATGGATAGTGGGAACCATACCTACTGGAATGCTCTGGGAGTAATTTCTATGAGCAAAGGTAACACATAATGTATGTTGCTTTTTTGAATAGTACTTTCTTAGTATCAGCAGTCTGCTGGACATACTAATAACTTTCCCGTGATGTCACACTTTTATGGAGCGCTTCTTTTTCATGCAAGAAACACTTCACACTGCGGAGAAGTTGACAGTCTAGGTTGCCAATCATGTATTATAGGCAGGTTAGTTTCTTTTTTGTAATGAGAGGTAGTTAGTTTTAAATTGGATACACTAAAAGGTGAGGAGGCACACCTGAATTATACTTCACAGAGCTCCATCTCAGAGAGAAAATCCAAGAGGAGCAAATAGCAGACTAATGCTGTTAGACACTAACTGTTTCTTTAGGCTTTAAGTTACGAGGACAGCAGTAACAAACATATTTCTCCCAATCCCGACATAAATCTTTAAGGAAACTTGATCATAAGATCACTCTCTTTAATCAAATTACTGCCCCAAATTACTGACTTAAAGTGGCAGCTGCTAGTGATTATGATATTATCAATAGATAACATAAATGAGCTCATGTTAGCTTATGACTCGTGATGTATTGATGATGATGGATTTCCTGTTCCATACTCTTTAACAGAAGAGTTATTCATCAAACATACTAAAAAGATACATAAAACTGCCCAAATACCTATAAACTCTTATATTGTCAGTGGTGTAAGGGGAAGGAATCTCCAGTGCTATAATATGTTAACATACCTGTATTGACGTTTTGGCAGACGGCAAAAGATTTACCATTTATGAAAGAACGTGCTGTCTGAGATATTGAGAGTAGTTTCCCAACAGCTGTACAAGGGCTTATCGTACCTAAAACCTATAGGCTACTTCAATTTCTTTTTCTGTGAGGCTTCCATTGGATGTAACATATCATTTCCTAGCAACATTTAAAAGATTAAATTGTCAGTTGTAGCCGACGCTCTTTTTGCCCTCTAGCTCTCCTTAACTAATCTTGTCACCTAAATGAAGAGGCAGTGATAAACGTATTCTGGCTTTTAACATTTATGAGTTTATATATGTATCAATAAATATAAGGATATCAGAGTAGCATAAACTTCATGTTTAAATAAGAAAAAATGGCCTAAGTGATACAGTGTAATAGAAAATAATGTAGTTTAATCTGCAGTATTTGTTTTTTTCTATAATGTCTCTGTGCTGTTTCTACAGGTGTTGAAAACTTCACCTTGGCCCAGCATTGCTTTATCAAGTCCACACAAGTTGAATCAAATGTAAGCTACAGATTTATTTGGATTGATTTATCAAAAGATACTTTTTATCTGGCCAAAGGTCTCTGGTTTACCGTTCTGATACTTAATTACAGAACGTTGTTGCCTGGACCAATCTTGGTTCCCTGTATCTAAAGAAAGACAACATTGAGGTTTGTGTGCTTTTTTAAGAATATCATATGTTATGTATTTATTGTTTTTTTGAGTAGGCTAATATGTCTCATACTGAAGTCTGATCCCCTTTTCCTAGCTTGCACACGAGGCCTTCAAGATTGCTCAATCACTGGAGCCACTTTATGTTAACTGCTGGATTGGACAGGTACAAAAACATTGTCAGGAAGAGACTGATTTCATTGACCCTGTCTGAATTAATCTACAGTTTTGACATAAAGAAATTGAAAGTATTTCTCACCCTTAATGTACAGTAAAATGTGAGACACTGAAGTGGAAATCATTAAGCTGCAATTCTCCCAAGAAAAAGCACAGTATATTACTAATAGTTGCTAACATGTATAGATATGTCGTTGTAGTGTAGGGGTTTTTAATGACGAGTACTGTGGCGACATTTAAGCTGGGTAAGGTACTTTATTAAATACTAAGAATAAGTAATGATGAGACCAAAAGAGAATCACTGTGCCAGTACTTATAAGGCAAGATGTTTTTTCCTTTGTCTTCATCTGTCTAAATCATAGTTTGGTTCCTTTGTTCTCCTTCCAGGCGCTGATAGCAGAGCGAGTGGGAAGCTACGACACCATGGATCTTTTCAGACACACCACCGAACTTAGCACACATGTGGGTGCCAAGGGTTGCTTTTGTATTACTCACTAATGAGCCGACTAATTAGAGCTTAGTCTTTGCTTCGGCTTTTCCTGTCACTCTCCTAAATAGATAGTTATAATGTTTTCCTCTTGTTAGAAAGTTTTTGGGATGGTACCACAACAAATAAAGGCAAGGCAGGTTTATTTATAGATCTCTGTTCATACACCAAGTGATTCAAAGTCCTATATGGTGTTACTGTTGGAACATTTATGACATTAAAAGCAATAAAAGACAATAGAAATACATTAGTATGAAAAGGGAAAATTACATTTAACAAAAATAAAAACCTAAGAGTTTTAGAGCTTGTGTATGGTTTGCCACTCTGAATCCCTCCCTCTTCATTTACATCTCCTCCCTATCCATCTTTTCCCGCAGATGGAGGGAGTGAAAGGTTATGCTTACTGGGTGTGCTCCACTCTGCTTGATAAAAGCAACAGAGACACTGAGCTGTACCGGTACAACATCGTCCAGATGAACGCCATCTCTGCTGCTCAGGTGGCTCTCAGCAAGTACACAGGTGCAGCAGCTGTTTATGTGTTAATGCCTTGCAGAACCAACAAGTCTCCTCCTGATAGAGGTAATAAGAGATGATTTATAACTATGAATTTCTCTTACATCCCTCACAGAGAGGATCCAGTCTGACCCTGTTACCTTCATTATGCTGGGTTACTTAAATGAACATCTACAGCTCAAGAGGCAGGCCCTGCAGGCTTACCAAAGGTGACCTTTTAAGTGTTGATTCAGGCAGTTGTCTTAAAGGAAGTTGTCGTCTTAGTCTTTACTACGAAATTCTTGTTAGTTTTAACCATGGTTTAGTCAAGTGTACCCTTAAAGTTTTCAAGCTAGATTTAGTCAGTGAAAATGACAAACATTATGGTAACATTAGCAAATGGTAAAGGGTCATTGACAAACATTTTTCACATTTTTCATTCATAAACTCAACACTCATGTCTTGGCTTAAAACAGAGAGACAAACAGATTTTGTTAACAGGTCACTTTCCTCTTTCTTAACTCTGCATCTTCAGGGCCGTTGAGCTGCTTCAGTCTAAGTCTTCCACTGAAGAGCTGGCTTTTGCTCTGGGCAGCTATGGCCGAGCTTTATGGTAACAACCAGCTGTTGCTGACTTTGTTGTTTGACTATCTTTGGCAATTGCAATCAAACACTTGATTTTCATATGTCTCTGGATTGCAGCACGTCAGGCCAGTGGGAGGAGGCGGTGGGCGTCTATAAGTCCACTCCCCTGCAGGAGCTCAGTGACCTGGTTGGTTTGGCTCTGGCCTACTGCAGGGCAGGTCTCATCTCAGAGAGCATCAGTGGTGAGCTGATAACAGATGAAAACAGAGAATTTGTTTGTGTATTCATGCAAAAAGAACTGTTAGCAAGAAGTTTTTTTTTTCTCATCTGTAAATTGCAGCCTATGAGCGTGCCTTGGCTGTGGCTTCCACGGAGAAGGAGAAGGCGTACATATTGACAGCTCTGGCTCTGCTTCAGCACCGGCAGGGTAATCTGGACTCAGCTAAGACTCTGCTGTTCAAATGGTGAGTCTTTGGTGTTGTCTGTCTCTAGTTAGTTGGGTTTGAAATTTACTTTTGACTTTTGATGTACTTGGACAGAAAGGTACAAATTGTTTGGACATAATAGGTTTCTGTCATACCAGCCTAATTGTCTCTGAAAATATTCCTTCAAAGTCCTGGGAACAGATCCCAAAAGAAGAGGTGGAACAGTTTTTATTGCTTTTGACATTTTGACTAAGTGTTATATTGAAGTTTTTCAACCAATCAATCACACTTTATTTATGTAGCACATTTCATACAAATTCAGTTGTAGTTCAGAGTGTTTTACAGAGATGCAGTAAAGTGACTGACAAAAGATTGAAAAGTAACAGTGATAACAGTCATGGATTTTTACAACTACTCAGCAAGTAAACACTTAGCAACGGCCTATGTACTAAGTAGTATTCAACTGTCTTCAATTTGGAAAGGATTTTGTGTTAGTAACTATTAGATGTAAGAGTTTACTAGGAGCATAAAACTGTGCAAAGGGAAATTAGTAAAACTAGATTAGAAGTCAGTGCAATAAATGATGATATGTTTAGATAACAATTCTACATTATTTACTGAAAAACTAAAAGTTTTTGTTTTTCTTCTTTGTGTTTTCGCAGCTCAATGTTAAAGGAGCCAATCTCAGAGTCTCTGCTGTGTTTATGTGCCCTTGGATTAGTCAATAGGGATGCTACGTTGGCTGCTGCAGCTCTGTCTGAGCTGCTGAAACAAGGTTCCACCTCTGGGGATGTAAAGGAGCAGCAATGTCTCCTCACCTGCTCTTTACTAGCTCTACAGGGAAACTACTGTGCAGTGCAAAGAGAGGCCTCCAAGGCTGTACACAGGTAAACTGCATGTTCAAACTAATATCTACTGTTGTGGTACTACAGTTTTCTGATAGTAATATGCAAGAGTAATAACACTGAAATTCTGTAGCCAAATGTCATTAACTCTGTAGCTTTTTGTGTGAAATTTGTGTAGAATGCTACAAAAGGAGATACAGAATAATGACTGATTGCATCTGTTACTTGATTTTTAATCAGAAGATTTGGACACAATTTCCTCAAATTCCTTAAAACCTGAACACATTTCTGTCGAATTACTGAAATAAGTCTGTGGGTCAGAAACATGAGCTCAAGCATGGGTTTTGAAACATCTTTCTGTCTTATTTATAGCAATCCTGGAAACCCGTCCCTGTGGGCCCTGCTGTCCAGACTGGTACCACAATACCACCCCAGAAAAGCAAGCGTAAGGCTGCACTAAAGCACAAATGCTGTACATATTTAATCATGAAACATAAACCCAGCAAATCAATTACACTCATTAAATTAGCAGCCTTATGTTCTTGTACCAGAATGTCTCATGATTACTATCGAGCGGTGCAGGAATAAGTCCCTAAAACACAGAAGTGAGTCCCCATGCTAACACTTCTGGTCCCCCGTGAAGTGTATGAGATTTTTTTGGAACATTTTTTCCATTAGATGCCCAAAAAAGTCCGTAGATGAAACAAGTGATTTGAATGTGTTTTTTCTACATTACAGAAATATGATCTGGCAGTGCTCCTCTTTATCATTTTGTCGATGTCATCGTTTTCATCATTAACTTGATTAGGTTAAATTACAAAAAGTCTTTTAAACAAAAGGGAAGAGCATAAAATCAAAGTTGTAAGCTTGGTGGCAGCACTAAAGTGAGTTTGTCAAGTTGTAGCTTCTTTATAATTGATGATTAGCTTTTCACTTTCATTGATAACATGTATGTTTCAAAATTTATGAAAGTAGTGTTAATTTTTTAAGATTACTCTAATGATGTTAATGTCAAAGTGAAAAACTTTTTTTGGTTCAGCGCTTATTTTCACCAGTGATCCAAACATACAGACATCTCGAGGGAACCGGTGTGAAACTACTGGCTTGGCCTTAAAAAGGCCCCTCATACCGCTCTATTGTGACGCAGTGTCCTTTTTTAAGAATACATTTTCATTAGAGTAAAGAAAAAATGACAGGAAATCTACATAAATGAGCTGAGGCTTAATTGAAGAAAATACAGACATGGAACCTAAAACCTAATACAAGAACCAAAATCAACCCCTCCACCACACACACACACAAAAGCGACCTAGAGTTTATCATAATAATTTTGTAACATTTTTTTTTTCAATCAGTATTAAAAAAATCAAAATACTTTTATAGACCATGGTAACTCAAGTCACAAATTCTCATGCACCACTATATACAGTGCTAAACGAATTTATTAGACCACCACCAATGTAAGGTTTATGCCAAAGTTGCCCCAAATTAACAGCATTTGTAATAATTTTGTATGTTTCTGTAATGGTTAATACACCAGTATGTAGAAGCTCTTTAACTGCAACGACAGCTTCAATGCAACAAAAGGGATCAGTATTGTTATCCATGAACTTTCAAATTTACTGTTTTGCAACAAAAAGAAAAATGATTTTTTTCTTGATTGAGATGTCACATTATAGTTATTTACTTGCGTTCCTGAACAGAAAAATTAGTTATAGTGATTGAATGTTATGCTTGCTTAATTCCTGACTTCTCAGATTAGCCCAGTGAGTCGGCTCAAATGTGAGTGTAAAAGGTGAATTTAGTGTGAAATTCCTCTTTCCTGTTCAAAAATGTTTGTCCAATAACATTTTCAGTTTTAAACAGGTTTTTTGAAAGATTTCTAAAATATTCATGTTTTCTTTTTTTTAATGACAGCTGGTCTAATAAATTTGTTAAGCACTTTGTATTCACGGTTTCCAAAAAAACATCTCACACTGTCACGGAGAAATTGAGGGGCTCAAATCAAGACACACTGACTACTGGGAAACAGTCCTAATAGTAAAAGAGAATTTTTATGAGTCAGCCACAGAGTGCCGGTTATTTAGACTAATTAGCGCTATTTATTCCAGCAGTTGAATAACTCCAGATAGGCAACATCCACAAAGTAAAAAGACCTAGTGCCTGGTGACTGGAGAGGAGGCTTCCATCTCAAAGCAACCATCTTTATAGCAGTTGTCTGGTCAACTAAAAGGACATGCTTTTGTGACTTTGTAACATGAAACGTTGACAATTCATTCAGTCACTTGTACAGTTACCTGAAGTTGATGAGATGAGATAAAGGCTACACCAGTCTAAAAGTGTGAGACTGGTGGGCAAGTCATACAGCATGTGGTGAAAAGTCCCATTAGACTCTGAAGTTCATTGTTAGCACAGAAGATGATTTCATATTTTCATCCAAAAAATACACACTTTGCATGGTATTTAATAAGTTACGTGAGCAGAATTTCTAATTTTTTGATTGTTTACTTGTTTTCCTTAGGGGGGAGCCATGGCTGGTCAAGTTGCCTGTCAATCTAGTATGACTCAAGGAAAGGTAAATGAAAAAAATATCTTTGTGTGTCCTTGTGAGCAGATACCTGTTTTTGCCAAACTTCACCACGCAGTCAATAAATTGTACACTGATATGTCAGCAGCTTCATCACAAGCTTAATTTAGATGCCATACTTTTCACCATCTTCTCTGATACTGTATGTATACATGATGTGACCAAGCTGTTCTGGTCCTGCAGAGGGCGCTGTTGTACAGTGGTGTGAATCAGCTGGCTTATGGGAGACACTCTGGGGAGGACAAACACAGGAACACCCTGAAGACAATGCAAAGAGCGGTGCTGCTCTGTCCTGGTATAAAAGCACTCATACTTACTCTCGAACAAAAACGAAGCTTGATTCATGGCACGCTTGTCATTACAAAAATAATAAGATACATCGGAAAGTGGTCAGTCTAGACCAGGGGTGTCCAAACTATGGCCCGGGGACCAAATGCCGCCTGCTGACTTTTTGAATTGGCCCCTGGAACAGTTGAATGAATAAAGACATCTTGATTATAGCAGCAAACACCATCAATCATGCACATTTTCTGCCATATTTACCTTGTCACAAGGTCTCATTTACAAAGTATACAGTAATATGCATAAAGCACCAACATTCTTGCAGTTTACTCATGTTTTGTGTCTGACAGTGAAGATTAAGCCATCAGTATCTCCCATCTCTGCCTCTCAGAAGGTCATTATCGCTCTGACTAGTGTGAATCCAGAGATAGCCTGGGGTTACAAGGGCCCCTTGACAGGTGATAACCCACCCCTAAACCCTAAAACTTCATCTTAAATACACTAAAAGTGAGGTACAGCAAGTGGCTCCATCGTCCATGCATTCCTCTTTATGTGGCCCTTGATGTAAAAGGTTCAGACACCCCGGTCTAGACGATGTAGAGAATTTTATGGCTAAGTAAGGTATGGTAAGAACCATTATTCCTTAAATCAAAGAAGAGACATTTAAGATGTATCAAAATCAAAACTTGAAGTTTGTTAAAACAAGAATCCTATTAAACCTGTTTATAAGTTCAGAGTTGTTTTATATGTTGATGTGCTATTGATCGACTGACACTGAAGTCTCCTTGCTTCTCTAACATCTTAGATGACCCAGCCACATGGGCAGGATTGATGGCTGCCTGTCACACAGAAAACACTTCCTGTTACCTCTCTGGTTCTGCTGCATGCAGACAAGGACTGGAACAAACCCTTATGTCTGTGGTTTCTGAGAAAGGTGAGTGAACCAGCCTGTGTGGCTTTTTGTGTTATTGTGCTAAGACTGTGCTGGAGCGGTTGACTGTTTTGTTATTGCAGTGCACAGTGTGGATGAAATAGAGCGCCCTCTAGCACAGACTCTTGAAGGTTGGGTACTGCAACAGGAAGTGACCGGCCTCATGTTAGGGGGACAGCTGGATCAGGCTGAAGCCCTCTGCTCTCAGGTACATTATCAACAAACACTTTACCACCAAAAAACTTGAAATATTAGAATTTTACCTCTGTTTGTCTGCTTTTTACTTTATCTGACTTCATGATGAAGGTGGGGAGCTGAAATTATGAATAAAATGCAGTGCTTGGATCAAGATGTGCAAATAATTAAGGGAATTAAAGAAATCTGACATCTAAGATGGGAAAGGAGTGCACACATATTGTATTCAAGTAACTAGAAAAGCACTCAGAGAGCGCAGACCTCCGCCAAGCAGCTTTGGTCCACTTTGGCGAAAATGGTCCTATCTGGCAATGTTAAAGAATCCTTTAAAAAATTCCTGGATCCAGACGGTGATCCGGATCACCCCCAAAATTTAATCAATTCTCCCATATCCCATTTCTGACAATTCCTAAAAATTTCATCCAAATCTGTTCAGAACTTTTCAAGTTATTTTGAACACGAACAGAGAAACAGACAGACAGATAAACACCAGCAAAAACATAACCTCCTTGGCGGAGGTAAAAATATGGTTACTTTGATAGACTCAAGTGAAAGTAAAAGCACTGAGTATTTTGAGGCATGTTAGAGCCCGATATGTAACAATGACCCAAAATGTTATTTAAAAAAAAAATTGTAATAAAACCTGAAATGAAATAATTGGTCAATAATGTAACAAAAGTGTTGAGCCCGAAATGTAAGAAAAAAAATGTAATAAAACCCAAAATGTAATAACTGGTTGATAATGTAACAAGATGCTGAGCCCAAAATGTAATAACTTTATTACATTATGGGGCATAATGTAATAACTGACCCAAAATGTAACAAGTTACTACATTTTGGGCACCAACTTATTACGTTGTGGGCTCAGCATCTTGTTACATTATCAACAAGTTATTACATTTCGGGTTTTATTACATTTTTTTCATAACATTTTGGGTTATTGTTACATATCAGGCTCTAACAAGGCATCATGTGAAAAGGGTGACAGCAGGAGTGTGATAACATTTGTGATTTTTATGTGATTATTTTGATTCACACATAGCACTATTTTCTGGCTCAGAATGATACCAAAAATGGCTCTTCCCACCAGATGCTCTTCATCCTTTGCTGTTGTACATCAGCTTGCTCAAGCATTACGGCACAATGGCAGCAGTTAGTCAGCTTGATGACGAGTAATTGTCTTGTAGCTAAGACACAACATCTGAGCCCTAACTAATAAAAGTTATCATGAATTTGACCCTCTATTATTTATATAATATAATGCTGATCAGCAAGGGTGACAACATTTATTGTCAGAGCAATTGTCATTATTAAGAGTATCTGAGGAATAATGACAAATGTTGTTCTGTCTTAAAATGCAACAAATGTTTTTTTCTGTATTAGTCATTGTTGATTCAGTCGCTGATGACTCAGAAAGCATTGAAATGACGTCCGTCAGACTCAGTATGTTAATAGGACTTTCAGCCCTGAACACAACAGCTCAACATAATAAAAACATTGTAGTTTACCTCCTTAAGCACCACATCAAAGAAAAATGTCTGCCATCTGAATAACACCATTATATTGTTTACCTGTTTTGTTCCAGGTGCTGAATGTTTCTCCTGACCACCCAGCAGTGATGCTGGCGCTGCGGCAGGTGCAGTGTCAGCGCCTTCTTGTTGCCAACCCGGGCACCGTCCTCCCAGACTCTGTGCTGGAGCAGCTGAACAACGCTGTGATGATGAACCCGACTAATGTTGGTGCTTGGCACGTACGTGGACACAAATCAGAGCTTGTATTGCGCTAAGTAACTGATGAGTTGTCTTTTTTTTTTGTCTAAAACCACAATTTCCACTCAGAAAAAACTGAAAACAGCCAACCTCTTCAAACTCTATTATACTGTAAGGCTTGAAAATAATTATGTGGTCTGTCCGTGGTCGTCACTTTCTTTAATGATAAGATTTTATTTCCCACTTAAACCAAGGAACCTAATTATCTTGCTTGCAGTGAGACAGCAGTCTAATGAACACATTTCTGTGCCATGCTTGAGACCTCAGATTGCTTTAGCTATCATCAGATCACACCAGATTTAATGAAATTCAGATACTGTGTAGAGAACAGGCTGTTCTTGTAAGCAGCTTGATATTGGCAGATTGTAGGAAAGGTTAATGACCTTAAAATGTGTAGCAAAATAAAAATAAGCCATAGATTATTTAAAGGTGAAAAATATAAGTAGACTCATTCGTAATTTCCGGAAAAACTCCATTATATTTTTCTCTCCTCCTGCCGTGAACAATCTACTCACTGCCCATCATCCTTCACCTCTCACATCTCACCTCCTACTCATCCCTCTGTAAATTTCACACATTGACTTCCTCTCCCACTCCTCTGTGATCTTCTAATCACCCTCCTCTTGTCTCCCTCTCTCTCAGTGGCTGGCTGAAGTGTATCTCAGCCAGGGCCTGCTGGTCCAGGCCGTCATGGCGTACAGACAGAGTCTGCAGCTTGCCTCACAGCTCAGCCTGCACAGCAGCCAGGTGGCCAGCCTGCTCCGACTAGCACTGCTGGCTTTAGGACCATGTATGGTGAGTTTATGAACAGGGTATCACATTAACAGGTATCTTTAATATTCCTGATTTTATTCTATAAGTTACAGTAAAGGTAAGCATGCATTTAATTTACTAATTAGGCTGCAGACTTGTCTATGTCTTCAGCCATAAAACATGATCATCTCTCATTTCTCTTCCACCTTTACTGTACTTCACTGTTGGTCAGTATCACCAAAGTATTCTCACAGGGTCAGAGGTGACGTGTGCAGCCAAACAGGATTGAAGCTCTCAGGTGGAGTCAAACTGCAGTTTCCACTTGAAAGAAAAAAATAGAAAGACACTGAGGGAAAATACATATTGCTTTACTTGAATCAACAAAGAGAGTGTATTTCAACATGTAAGTTTTTCAGGTTTTATTATGACAGTCACTCTGTAACCACCTCAAATGTCAAGACAGATCTATCGGCAAATGTTAACATCAAAATACAAAAAAACACCTCTATGCATGTTTCCCCATCAGCTAGCAAAGACACAACGACCATGTGTACTCGTTAAAAGAAAGAGACTTGATGTGGATGATCCCTTTCAAACATTAATGTCCTCTTTAATTCAGATCTTTCATTTAAGTTACTACTTTATAAAAAAGATCTCGATTTTTATAATGATTGATTGATTGTTCTTTATTTAGGTGTCAGGCACAAAGTGCCCAACCACCATAGGCTGGAGACACCAAAAATGAAATTGCAATGGTTCGACAGTTTAAGGCAGATAGACAGAAAAGGAAATAAGAAAATTAATTTCACCCAGCTCACACAACAGACAGACTTTGTCTATTATGTCTAATTTGACAAATTTCTGTTGTGTAAGACCTTCTATTACATCACCGTCAATAAAAGCTGACGTGTAAACTATGATCCTTACACACATATTTTTACAACACAGTCACATACATCTGCAAGTACATAAAACCCATCAAGTCTGTCTTCAGAAGAGTCCAAATCTTAAACTGGAAGCCTTATCATTACCATTGCTGCTGTAGCCGGATAATATTTTGAACCTTGGAAGCTACTCATCATTTACATGTGTGTGTCTAGTTAAGTTTTTCTTCTCCACCGTTAAATGATTGTATCCAGAAAAAGTATATTATAAGTACATTAATAAATACCAGAGATCAAATAATGGAGACGATAAAGAATTAAGGTGCACAACAGAAGTGAGTCAGAAGGTGGTGTCTGTTTGAGGTACACATTGATGGATCAATTTACCTGCATATATCAGGGATTTTTTCAGCTGTTTAACCTCTGAAAGGAAACAGACACACAAGTAAAAAACAAACCCTGAGACCAGTACTTTCATAATAACAGGTGTCACTCCTTTTTTAAGCTTGCTGGGGGCATATCCCAAATCTTAACTAGGATATTGTATACAGGTCTGTTACATGTCTGTTAGCAGTCCTGAGAGATTTTAGGTGATTGTATTTTTTTATGTAATTACCTGCCTTAGGACAGCAGACAGAATTTATCAGTTGTGTTTAATCTGGCATATTTGCAATGATATGTGTTACTAATGATAGATTAAATGGATAAAGTCCTGCCACATAGTAAAATGCCAACCACTAGACTGACTTCTTTAACTCGGGTATGACACAGGGCAAGGCCATAAATGAAACATAATAAAGGAGAAATGGTTTATTTACAAGAATTTTTTAGTTAAAGTCCAGCTTATTACTATAGTTTATGGCTGTTAAAGTCCTGAGATAGTTTATGTTTTATCAGAGTGGAATGCATTTTTGTTGACAAAATAGACTCTTGTGAGGGAATTTTAAACTCAATTCTTTGGAAGAAATGTCTTAACTACATTTTAACAAAAATCATGCAGCCCGACTTTAAATTATCTACACAACAGTCAAGAGGCAGCTCTTCAATGGATATAACTTTATCTTCATGGATGTAAATGATCTATAAATGGTTATATAATGGATCTTTTATTTTATTTTATTTTATTTCTTATTTAACCTTTATTTAACCAGATAAAAGACCCATTGAGATCAAGATCTCTTTCACAAGGGTGACCTGGCCAAGAGGTCAGCAGCACACATCATGAAAAAACATATTACATGGTAGTAATATACATTCAATTGATATAAAAGATGAATTCATATTCTGTAGATATGTAAACAGTTTTTTCTTCGTCAGTAATATTTAGCAGTGATTCTAATTTTGGAAAACAAGCAAGCTACTGTAATTTGTCCTTGCATTGTCTGATTTCAGCTATAATCAAAACCCATTCAACAAAATAGCCCAGCACAGTGCTCTCTCAGCTGTACAGGTCGCTCCACACTGTCACACTCATTACTTTCTCTCCTTAAACAATCAGAGATAGGAATTAATGTGTTCAGCATAACTCACGACAAAAAAGGGACATGAAATAGCAACTTAATTGTTACACATTTAAGTATAATAGTACTTAAGTTAGAAAAATGTAGGTGAAGTTATAATTATCAAATCAAAAGATTATTTCTGTGAACCCAAAATTAAGGTGCATGGAATCATCCCTGGTGAAATAGTTTAATATCGTACAGAGTGTAAGGAACATTTTGATGAGCACCATAAATGTATGTAATAAGCTCAAGTAATGGCCTCCATGCTGTAGTGAGGTTTTCAGAATGACAGGATCAGCAGAAAAGGTATGATGATAAGGAAATACAAAAAAAATGACAGCAAGCTTTAATTGTGATTTACCTGGAAGTGATTGAGTTTTAAGTTTACTGCTTGTGGGACAGAAAATCCCATAGTTCCCTTCCGTAGTGATAAAGAATGATTTTATGCGACACTTTTCTACCTTGGATGAAAACTACAGTTCCTCTTAGGGTAGATATTGTATAAATTTAGGAAGCTGTAGCACACATTTTATAGTCTTTTTTTTATTTCTAACCTTGTTTAATGTGCTCTCTCAGGCAGGTGTCCCTGGGAATGACTGGAAAGACCTAATCCTTGAAGCCACCACTGAGGTCTTAAAGCTGGGTTCCTCACCAATGGCCCTTCTTTTCCAAGCTTTGCTCCAATATGTGACCAAGATGGCTGCAAGGTCTGTGATTCTCTGTTTTGTTGTAGCAGGAAGTATGCAAACACATATTCACGTCGCAGGTGTGTGGCTTGTCTTATGTCTGTATGCAAATAGTTTTCCCCAAGGGCATACGAGTACGACGCACTGTATCATCCAAAGTGAGATAATCAGTCATGATACTCCAGAAACTTCTGAATTATGTCTCCCACTGCCTTCTCAACATGTTGGTACTAAAGGCAGTTCAGAGAATTTTCCTGTCCCTGAAATAATATCCTTCTGTCACCACCTCAGAGGCCTGCCAGGACGCTTAATTAACAAGCTACATTAGCCAGAGAGCTGAGGAGAGCAAATGTGCCAATCACACACTGGCTAAACTCCCTGTGAGATGCTGCAGAATCTCCTTGTTGCCAAACCCATTCACACAAAAGTGTCATTTCAAAACTGAAATTGGAAAAATTAGGGAGAAGTAATGGTTTTGACAGGTTTTAACTTGCTATAAGACGTAGAACATTTGCTGCAGCTAATGTTAGTCAGAGAGCAGATAGTGTATTATTCATTAGGTTTTTTATTTGTTACTTACTTGGCCTTAAGTATTTCTCAATTGTTATAACTGGCTGTGACACCATGACAGACATGGCTTGTTTATCATTTCCACTGATACAACGGGGGAACTTCCACCAGATGCTGTCGTCCTGTTTCAATATTACTTCACTTACTTGTTTTGCCGCTTACTTGGGATGAACCACATTTATTCTCTGCCATCAGCTGTGGATTCTGTCACCCAAGCTCTCTCTGTGATGTGTAACTCTTAACACTCCCATGCTATAAAGGTGTGGCTCAACTTGACAATTCAAAGTCAAGGAGAGATTCAGTATTCTCCATGATGTTTAATTTAATTTAGCATTCTTCGACAGTAAATACTCTTCACAAGGTGTATTTACCAAATGGTTTACGGATGAAATTCATACACAATGTGGAAAATAGTGCACGCGTCCAAAAGACTTCATTTCTGGATGCTAGATGCAACGGCAGTTCAAACTCAGGGTAAAAAAGTGTGCACACAAGAAGCTGCTCCAAAGTCAGTTTAACAAGGGTTATGACTAACATGTTGGGGAGTGCCATCATAATGAAATGTAACTCAAGGAGGAAAAAAACAGATTTAAAAAAAGCATCATATAATTGATGCTCCTTTATCATATGAAAGAGACGATAACCAGAGGTCAATCAAAGAATAAAAAAGGTTAATGATGTGTCACGAGTCGAGAGAAAACATGCAAACATCAGCCCAGAAGCACATGGAAAAGTACAATTTAACCATTAACCTTGGACTAGAAAAGTAGTGTTAACTCCAGATCAAGAGCACATCCAACCAGTGATAATTTTGTCAACTAAATATTTTTGGCCAAGTTTTCATTAACAAACTTTTTTCCCTTGACGAAAACTAGACTATAACTAAAAGAACAAGTGTACATTGACAAAAACTAAAACTAAGTTAACTGACATTTTCATCAACAGATAAAAACTAGACTAAAATGATTGACAGAGACTAAATCCAATCAGACCTAATTTTAGGAGTATATCCAATCACAACTACTTCGGTTGTGTGGAAAGGTTGCATGAGTTAAGAGAGACATCCAGTCACAACTGCCTTAGCTTCATGGTGGTAGGATCCAAGTGTAAAACATGACTTCAGAAATTCAAGGAAACACAAAAGATGCCTTACACGTTACAATTCATATTTTAGTCGACTGACTTTACAGTAGATATCGTTGACTAAAATGTTGTGAAATTTCATCAACTAAAACTAGACTGAAATTAAAACAATTTAGATGACTAAATTATGACTAAAACTAAAAGATATTTTAGGCAAAAGACTATAAAACTAAATTAAAAAGTGCTGTCAAAATAACACTGCATCCAACATGAGGGGCAAGGTAGCAGCTCATATCAAAGAGTCAGAGAGCACAGGACAACGTGAAATGGGTGCAGAAATGTTACAACTGTAGTGAAAACAGCATTAAATGGAGTTTGGAGCAGCATCTGGTGTAGGGCTGAACGATACTGAAAAAATTTCATATCTCGATATTCATGCCAGATATCTCGATATCGATACGATACGATACAACTATGAGTTCGATGAAATCCAAGCATTTTTCAGAAAAATAAAAACATCATAATACAAAAGAATATGGAAAGTGCAGTTTTAGTGCGGGGGAAATCTATATTGTTTATATCGTTGCTTTTCGATATCAATATCTTGAATGTTCATATCTCAATATCAATACGATAACGATATATTGTTCAGCCCTAATCTGGTGTGAACATAATGACGGAGAAGAGCTGTTAAAAGTTGCCCTCCTGGTTCCAGTTGCAAGTTTCTTGAATGCTTTTGCAAGTAGGTCTCTGCTCATTTAAAGACGGCCACATTAATGAGCTTTTACCTCTATCATGTAATTTTCTTCCATGAAAGTGTATCACTGCATTACACACCAAATTTAATGAAAGGCAGCATCATCAGCAGACGTGGATGGATGTGACTGTGCATCTCAATACATTCTCTTTAGTCAACGTTCAGATGAGAGCTCCCATTTTATGCACCATGTATTTAAGAGATAGTAAGCCTAACTCAACATCAGCAAAGCCAGAACAATGAGGAACTCACACACTGCTCCACCAGCTTTTTCATTCACAGGTTGTACTTTTAATAAACAGAAAATATTTTGAACGAGAGGCACCAATGCTCATAACAAACATTTGATTATTTGTGTCTTTTCTGCAGGGAGACCAGGCGTCTGTTGGAGAGGCTGGTGTACGTTTCCTCTCAAGACTTCCCAGTGACGGTGGTGCAGGTGGCCAGCTGGTACCTCCTCAGACACTTGCACGCCAAAAACGACCAGGAGCTAATAGATGTGAGCACAAAGCTGCTTTTTCTTCAAAATAGCACCAGATTGAATAATTATTACTGTGAAAGATTAATAGTTTTTTAAAATGCCTCATTGTTTCAGTGACTTTGGATTCTTAGATGTAATTTGTGAATTATTAAACAGTTGTATTTAAAGAGACATTATGTAAGTTGACAAATACAATACAAGTTTCAAAGTTTATCAAATAGTCCAGTAACCTTTACTGGGTAGAATGGCACCCATCATATTTACACAAAATGCTTCTCTGCTTTCAGCACTGTTTAACTTTAGCAGTAGGTCACACACCATCCTTTAGGTAAAAGGAAGCCAGTTAGCTCATCTCAGTCCGCACTGCTCAATATAATCGCGGCAGCCAAGAGACTGAAAGGGTAGTGATTGATTCAGCAGAGACAGAGAGAGAGAGAGTGACCAAGCAGGGACTCAGGTGGAAAGTTATGATGGACGCCATTTTCTTTTTGAGAGTTATTGCTCTATCGACTGTGAAACAGAAATTTTCAGTTGGAAAGGTTACATATAGCTTGTAGTTGTGATGCATTTTTTGGTTGTTGTACTTCTACAACAAACTAAGCAAATGTTTTTTCTGTTTTTATTGCAGGTTCTTTTGCAACAAGCCAAAATGAATGGAGATCAAAGACTGCTTGAATTCAATTCTCTGCTCAGCTCATTGTCATCATGAAGTATTCAAGCCCTCAGCAGCATCAGTCTTCAATCATGCAGTCCAGAGGCTTCACTGACATTAAAGGGACTGCTTTTATTTCCAATTAATATGAAATCAAACCAAACTGGAATCCTTGATTCTTTAATATGATATTTATTGGCTTAACATAATTCTTCAATCAGACATCATTAAATGATTAAGGAATCAAATGCAGTAAATTAAATCATGGCTTTGACACATTATTCAAAATGTACTCAAGAAGTAAAAAGGGAATGCATTCAGGATGAAATAAATTTAACCAATAATCAAAATTGTCTTGTCTTGATTCCTCTCAACTCCCCAGTAAAACTCGTAACTTCAGTGAGGTACAAATGATATCAGCATAGTACGTTTAAACAACCAGTATTCATAACAGCATTTTGATTTGACAGAGAAGTTTCACATAACATTCATAGATCAGGACTGCAACACTCTTTTCAACATCAACTGGCAACTTTTTGAGAATGCAGATGAAGTATAAATTAATACATTTCCCCACTGTTTAGCCTCATACTTTTCACATTTTTCAGTGTAGAATTCATTCCAACTGTCCCAAAGTTTTTTTTTAGATATTAGCCAATGATTTATCATGAAGCATCCAGTTTATTCTTTGTTTTATCAGGAAGCCAAATTTCATGTAACTTTCATTTTCTTTTCTCTTCCATTTGCAGTTTGTGAATGCTTACATAATACACCGCTGTAAATTTTACCTTAAAGGAATAGTTTCTTTTTTTAAAGGGGTTGTATAAGGTTCATGTTAATAGCAAATAAACTCTGTTCCTGTAAGGAGAAAACAGGCGTAGACTGTACATTGGTGCTGTTCGAGCCAAGATCTCTGAGTAATTAGGTGCATTTGTGTGAGAAAATATTGCATCATAGGGACTACATTACAAGACACAAGAAAACCGCTTTGTGTTGTACAACGAGCAAATTCTTGTTATCCCAAAGGCCAGGCTCAAAAACCAAAGTGACCATGCCTTTCCTGTTATGACCCCTAAACTGTGAAACGAGTTAACATGTTGATCAAAAACTCCTCAACCTTGCCTAATTTTAAGTCTTGTCTTGAAAGGTACTTTTGTATGTTGATTTTTTTTACACTGGCTTTTTATTTCAATAAGTTTTATATTTTTTATGATTTGATAGTGCTTTGTATTTTAGTTGTTTGTAGTTTTAAAAGTTTTTATTGATATAAATTATTTTATTTTTTCTTTTCATCTAAAATTTAGTAAATAATTCAAGGCTCTTCAGCAATGTATAGCTTGACTTTTGTGTTGGTTCTTTCTTTATGGGAGAAGAGCTTATTGCCATCACTATGACTGTGTTGACTATTGACTTGTGCCTCATGTAATCCCTCATTTTAAAACACCAAACTATCCCTTTCGTTGCTGTTACTTTACATTTGAACCAAATCTGCTGTATTTTTATAAAGAAAATTGTCCCAATCTAATTAATGTAGAATTCATGTATTATCGACAATATAAAAAATAAAGGTCTCTTGACCTCTTTTGAATGAAAACAAGAAATATATTATATACATTTTAGTTCTTAAATTTTAAAAACTTTCAAGACATTAAAGTCTTGGGAACCCTGACAGCCCCTAAAGACATGCCCAGAAAAATAGTCTTTTGTAAATTGCTGCATCACTTAGACCCTAAGCCAACAACAGCAAAAGCTAATACTCTTCTGATTGTCTTAACCCAATAGCCATACATTTGCTATGATTATATCAAAAGGCATAAACTTGGATCCTATACTGTGTTTCTCCAAAGTGTTTCAGACCCCATTGACAGTACACATGTGCTTGATCATGAGGGTGCAGATGTTTTTCCCACAGCCCCAGCACTGCTGCTTGACATGTGGGGTGCCCTGTTGCGTCTTCCTCTTACACAGTGAGCACACATCTGCATCTGCACCACCCTGCGATGCTGAGCTCCCATCTACTCTGGCAGCCTTCTTGTTGGCTACAAGCTGTTGGAGCTCTGTCAGTGCTGTGCCAGGAGCCTTCGAGATTCCAACAACCTCCACTCTTTTCGGGTCGAACACACAATCCTCCTCTAAACCACTGGGAACAGCTTTCATGCCGCAGTTGGGGGGAACCCAGGCGGTGTCGTAGCCCTGACTGCTCCAGGTGTACTGCATGGGATGGTTGTCCTGGTCGATTCGCTTGACACGACCCACACGCACACGTAGCTCAAGGACCACGCGGTCAGGAGGGTTAATGTGTAATGGGTAGCGCTCTGCCTTCCTTTTATCACGACTGATGTACACGCCCTTTCCCAGCATGCCTCCTGATGATTGCACAAAGCCATTGGCAATGATGAGCCGTGCGCTGGCAAGACTTGTGCCATGGTACATGGTGTAGACGCCACTGTCTTTGGGTGTCTGAGAGGCCTGCAGTTCCACCCGTGGGGAGGCATCATCATAGGTTACATCCCAGCCAAAGTACTGCAGTGACATCTTGAATGAAAAGAAATCTGCTGGAGAAAAGAAAAAAACCCAAAATGGCATTGTGTGATTTCAGTACATTCAGTAGTGGTTGTCAGCATACCATGGCCAGTTCAGATTACTCATACCTGTCAGTACATGTGAGGACAGCATTGTGCCCCCCTTAACCACAGTTACAAACTTTTCTACCTTGTTTGCCTCGATAACGGGTACTTTGTCTCTCACCTAATGGCCACAAAATTAAATCGTTCTGATAAGTTCACATAGGCTACAGTGGTTTAGCAGGTAGTGCTAGTGTCTCACAGAAAAAGGGATTGTTCCCAGTTGCCTCCCACCGAGCTGAAACTTGCTTGTTATTTTACGTGCTGACTTTACTGCCCTTTGGTGCGAGTGTAAGCGTGGATGGTTGTCTGTCTTATGTGTGGGCCCCATGATTTCCTGGTGGCCAGTCCAGGGTGTACCCTCCTCTAGCTCAGTTATGGCTGGGATAGGCTCCAGCCCCTCTCATCCCGAAAAGTGATAAGTGGTATAAATAACGGATGAATAGAGTAGTAAAGGGATGATGCATTTTTGTAGGCCTACACTGAAGTTAGCATCACGCTGGTTCCCTCAAATGCAAGCCCACTAAAGGTCTGTGGCCTTTTCCACTGTTTTGGATCATTGCTGGTGATAAGCTCCGTAACAAACAAAATATTTGTGAAGCTTTGATGTTCTGCCCTTTGTAACAATCTAGACAAACAAACCTACTTTTCTCAATGTTTTAAGCTTAAACATAATCGCGAAAGTGAAAAGCTATTATTAAGCTACTATGGAACTACAACATGGAACTTAGAAGCAACTACAATATTTACAATGTGTAACATCTTGTTTGAAAGTTTCCTCATAATGAAGTGACCTGATCAAGTTGGTCCTCGTGGCTGTGGCAAAAGTGTGAATAATTGATCATTAAAAAACAATCAGAAATGCTTGCCGTTGGGTCTCCAGCCATTTTATAGACCTTGTTATCTGATAGTTAGCAACCGCTGTTTTAAACACACAACAGTTTAAGATCCAAAAGCAGGCAACATCAGATACTTTTTATTTTTTCCTAGAACACATTGAAAATTAAAATGTGCATTTGGACTCATTCCTGCACCACTCTATTGGTAAGTGCACATTCAAGATGGCCGCCATCCTCTCTAAGAGGTGTTATTGCCATTTCCAGGCCATTTTCGTGTTTGAACATGATGGTTATGTTTTTTGTTGGTATAGTCTGACAGGTGACAGAAAGTTAGCTAGTAACAGTACAGTCACTTAACACTGACTTATGGACCAGCTGGACACTTTCTCCAAGGATCTTAATAGTTTGCTGGCAGAATTCAAGTGGTCTTACAAGCTAGCTCTTAGCCACACAGGAAGGGTTTCTGAGCCCTACTCTGTCAGTTCAGTGTAACAACTATCCAACCTTAAAGTCAAAATTACATCTTTAAGCCCCCCCCAATTGTGCCTATGAGGCGTGAGTACCCCCCTGGGTCCTATAAGGAAAACACATGACACATTCCTGTGCAACATAAACGCCAGTTTTTGCTTGATTTTATGGATAAGTTCAAGACAAAATCGGCCTACACATATATTATTATGCAAAGGCCACTAAAGGAAGCATGCTTTTGGTATGTTTTTCTTGTTTTAGATAATATGTAATAACATTTTGATAACCTCAAAGTTGACAGAGCCTCATCCCCCCTCATGTAGAGGACCCCAGAAACTGTACTGAAGAAAAAACTCAAGGCTCACAATCTTACTGGAGAACACTACTTAATACTTTGCTGACATGCCCACAACACTGAACAGGTCCTTTTGTACTAGGGACAAGCACATCAGATGTAGCTTTGGTAAAAAGGAAAATAAACTAAATACGGAGAAATCTGTTATGAAACCTTCCATCCATAACACCTTTTGTAAGTGCAGCAACCACAGAAATATTCAATTTAAAGTCACCCAGTAATCCAGGAGATTGTAATCTTTAAGAACAAAAAGGAGGATTTTTTGTGGCTTGTTCACTGGTATTTATTTATTTAGATTTTATTTTTTTTCCTAAATGTATTATTTGGTTTCCCTGCAGGAAAGTCCTGGTGCCCCCCCTCTAATATACACTCAACAAAAATATAAATGCACGAAAAAGTGTGAATGAATGAACAGAATGAAAATGTGCTGCAATTGCCTTTACTGACATGCCAGCACTTATCTTGCCAATGGCAGGCCCTCTCATGTTTTGAGTCATCTGTGGCATGTTGACAAGTGACAAAAGGGCACATTTTGGGGTGGCCTTTTTTTTGTCCCACTTGTAAGGAGTGGCTGACCGACCACCACGCTGTCACCTGGCATGAGACTCATGGTTGGGTTGTACTCACTGGGATAGATCAACTGAAACTAGGGTACTTGATTTGAGCAAAGCAACGTAATCTGTACACAAATAAATAATATTTTTGGGCATGTTAAGGGAAAGGTCATTTTAACTTTACCTTTTGAATTTGAGTTTTATATTTTTGTTGAGTATATGTTTAATTACAACAAAAAAACAGGCTAAAGGTAACACCAGACTCTTACTGGTTAAAACGAAACCTAAACTAAACACCGACACAGTTTCATTTATTCTGGTTTCCTTTGAGAAAAAAAAAACTTTCTTAGTGAGAAATACCTCCTCTGTAAGATATATGTTTTCTACTTTATTACACATGGGTTGCTTTACTATTTGACACAGTTAGATAAGAAGATTGTCCTCGTAATGACATGACTTTTCAATTCTTTTAAAGCGAGAACATCAATACACAGTTAAGCTAATGTCGTCCAGAGTATTTACTCTCAAATTACGCTAGCTCCGCACTAACTAAAGCACTGATGATAGTAACAGGGTATGTGGATATATTAGGAAAAGACTGAGTGACAGCATCATAATCACGAAAGAGACCAGATACACGATTATAAGCGTTTTAACCAAAGAGCTACCAGGTAAAAGTAAAGACTGTTGTATGGTTAAAAACATGCTCGACTTGTTGACTTCCCAAGTTCGTTACACACTGTAATGACAATAAAACATATATTCATTAATGAAGCAGTCTAGTACGATCTTACCGTTTTACTTTTCAGCTGGGTTTTTCACAAAAATCACAAGCCTTATGAGAGTTTGGTCAACGATTCAACGTGAGCTGGTTTGTTCACAGCCTGTTTCCTTGTCGAAGTCCTTTTCTCCTCCACACGATTAACTTTCACTTTCGGTCTTCTTGTTGGCAGGGAAATACACTTCTCGTGACACACAAATGCGGAGGTACCAGGGCCGCGCTGTTCTCTCACTTGGCCGGTTAGCTCAGTTGGTTAGAGCGTGGTGCTAATAACGCCAAGGTCGCGGGTTCGATCCCCGTACGGGCCACTTGGTTTTGAAAATTTGTCATTGATCTTTAATTTCTTCAGTGTGTTAATTATCAATATTGATAAACTATTTGCTAAACAAAGGTATCACAGGGTAAGGTCTGATATCCGTCGTTCTCTTTAAAAATATGATTTTATTGTTACCATATTTTCAGCAGTATTCCAGTGATAGGCCAGGCCTCTGAATTAAAAGAGTTTTATGTTAATACGACTGTATGCAACTACCTGTTGAATTCATGGTAAAATAGAAATTTAACATTTTCTTTCCCACCAATGACATTTCAAATAATAAATGCAGAAATTCTTTAGAGAAACAGTTATCCTTTAATTTTTAGATGTTCTGAGGCAAACTGCAAAGACTAATAATGCAAAAGTGTTTCTGTAATATCATTTAAATACCAAATATTTCCAAAGCACCCCTAAAAAAGGTTTTACTTTTATTGCATGCTTTTTAAAATTATGTCTCTTGTATTTGAAAAAAAAAAGTTTTACATGAACATATTTTAAATAAAGTTTTTACACCTCAGAGTTCTGTCCCAACTTTTAACTTGCATGCAACCCTGTTACCCAAACAATTTTAGCCAGTCAGAAAAAGAGCAGGAACAGGAAACGATAGGACCCTGCAAAAATCCAATTCTTACATTATGTGCTTATGTCGTGGCAAGACCAAAAGTAAGAGCTCCCTTTCATTTCTCTTGTATATATAAAGATTAACAGCCTTACTGAGTGTGTCATTCAACTAATGTAACCCTGTCAAGTACAAAACAAATGATTTAGCCATTTTTTACAATTTTATTCCTGAAACTCTGGTTGTACTTATCTGGCCTTTAAATAGTTGCCAGAATAGTTAATTCTGTTTTACTGTCTTTTAAGCCTTTTATCTGTTTTTAATGATTATTTGAGCTTCTTTTATTTTAACTTTTTCCTCTGCTATTGGTTTCTCTATGTTCTTTTTACTTGTTAATGCCATTACTTATTTATTCAATTCCCATTTGATTTATTTTATGTTTGATTACTTTGACCTACTGTGCCATCTGTTCAATATTATGTTGCAAATTTAGTCTTCACGTGGATATCTTTTTAGGCTCTTCAATTGTTTTATCTTCACTTTTTATTATCAGTCTATTTGTTATGAATTTCTACCTCATCCTATTGCTTGTATTTTACTGCTTATCGTCTCATTCTCATTTTATTCTCCTGTCTTCTGTTTTTCCCCTTTTTGTTTCCTTTTATTTCTCAATGATTTTATACTTTTATCTTTCATTTTGGTTCTCGTGGTCTCATTTTATTTTGCTTGGTTCTTGTATTGTCTTGATTCTCTTGACTCTGTTAACAGGTTCTTATTCTGAGGAGGGCAGGGAGGACTTGGGGCCCTGAGAGGGGACATGGTGGATCCAGGCTCCGGTGCTAGGTATGTTTTGGGGAATATGAGGGGTCTTTGATTGTGGGGTTGAGGACTTTGTGGACTGCACCTGTGTATGGCAGCTTGTGCTTTCCTGGGGTGCCCTGGGGACATGGGCCACCATCCGTTGTTTTTTTTTTTTGGTGTTTCTGGCCTTACGGGTTGGGGGCCTTTTGTCATTTTTGGACCACGTCAGGTGCCTGGGCTTGGTTGTTTGTGCCTGCTTTTTGGGAGTTAGATTCTCCTCACTTTCCTTGAAATGTTTCATTTTCATGTGCACATTTGTCTGAGAGACAGTCGAAGTTCTCCTGCTCTCTTGCTTAGGTCCTTATTGTGCCATTTGTGTTTGTTTGAAAGGGTTCTTGGATTTAAATGTTCTTTTTCTGATTAGTTCCTTTTGTGCTCTAACTCTTGTGCTTTGCCTCTGTATGTTCTACTTTAAAAACTTTGTAAATCTGTGTTTTTAAGTTCTACACATAACTATAATAAAATTATTATTACTATAATTATTAGTTACAATAGTATCAATGAGAAAAATATTGATTAACATGATTTGCAACCTTGTAACTTTAACCCTAAATGTTTTCTCAAAAGACCCCAAGCTTTAGGCATTAAAAAAACCTCACACTTCATCTCACTTTGACCTTTTTTTGACCTTTGACAAATCAGCGCAAGCTATTTTTATGCTGACTCTAAAAATATATTGCCTGTAAAGATAAGCGCCTTGCCAAAACAAACTTTTTTTGTATGTGACAACTAATTTGTATTTTCTAATGTTCAAAGAAGGAAATCTGAAATATATTCTGTTGCCTTAAGAACTGGACTATGGCCAGATTTATGTCAGAGAGGCTTGTCAACTACTATCAATGCCCGGTATAGACTGATTAACTATAATTTTCTACATCAATTATACCTTACCCCAGAAAAATTACATTCATTCAAATCTGACCTGTCAGAGATGTGCTTCAGATGTGATACTGAAGTTGGTTCCTTTCTACATTGTACCTGGCACTGTCACAAAGTGAGGCCTTTCTGGCATGATATCTGTTCTACTTTAACCAGGATCACAGGAGTTAGTGCTCCACTGGACCCAGAACTGTGTTCATTGGGGAACTTTACATGTATTGACGGTTCTCTAAACAATGCACAACTCAAATTTATGGAGGTTGCTCTATGTGTGGCCAGGAGGTGTGTTGCAGTGTCATGGAAATCTGATCCCCCTCTTTTTATTGACAGGTGGTCTTTTGAGATGAATAATTGCATCCCCTTGGAAAAAATAACATATTGTCTCAGAAATCAATACAACACGTTTTTGAAAATTTGGCAGCCATATTTAGACCATATCAGTACATCGCTTACTCCAAGTACTTAATATAGTTGTTTGTATTACTTTGCACACTGACTGTAGTTTTTTTTTTTTTTTTTTGGGGGGGGGGGGGGGGGGGGGTCTTTGTTAAGGTTAGGAAGTTCACCCTTTACACCTTAACTCATGTTATGTCCATATACTGTTGGTATATTGATATGTTTGTATATAATGCAAAACCAAAAATAAAATAGTCAAAAAAAAAAAAAAATGGACTATGGCCAAATACTCTCTTTGCAACTTTATTTTGGGGCACTTTGTAAAATAAATATTTTGCTTTCAAACATGTTACAAAAGCAAAAACGGGTTAAAAGAGTAACCAAATAAACAAAAAACAGACAATCATTTCTACCCACAAAAAAAGAGAGGAGGAAAGGCAAAACTTGACTCATCTTACCCTTTTATTTTTCTTTCATCAAAGTCTTTTATTAACTCCTTAACTAAACAATATTAAGTTATCTCAAATAAGTATCATTTTTTCTTAAAGGAAATGGATAAACACTTGATCATATATGCATACAATGTGTTCAAACATCCACAGACAAAGAAACTTAGATAAATCAAAGTTGCTCCTTATAACAGAGTACCTTTTGCCAAAGCATTGGCTGTCAAAGTGTAAAAATTCTATTTTTACATCAGCCTGACAAAAGAAAGCCTTTACTGAGCCTGCTGTTGTCTCTTGAAGCTCGCTTGATTTCTAAAATATCCCTGCACTGCTTGCTGCCTGCCTTGTAACTGAACTCTGATTGTGATCTTATCCCCTCATCTTTTTCACAACATCCTTAAGCCTGTCATCATACAAACATAATTCAAGGCTACTTATTTTTTTTCATATGATACAATGATTAATCATGATTATATACAGTATATATAGTTTTTCCTGAATAATAAAAGCATATAATGTTTCATCCCTAAATAATCTTAGCAAACTACTCTATCTGATAATAATGTTATGTCAACTCAAACATTCACAATTCATCATATTACATAATGTTGGAATTTCCCACCACCCTCAAATGTGACACCACAAATCCCTGATGTCAGGGAGGAAAATAAAAAAAAAAAGGAAAATATGAATGTGAGAAGTCTCTTCATAGATCTTGAAATTTAGTTACACTTAATAAATCACTAAAGTTAATTTTGTCAATGTCTGTCATGAAGATCATGACCAGTATTCTGCTCTTAATATATTTGTCATTTGTAGAGGTATTATCTGGGGATAGAGATTTTTCTTGGGTTATTTCTAATGCAGGTGTTTAGGTTGCAGGGCAAAGTACAATGCTTGGAAACACAGGGGTAAGGGTGGGGCCAACACTAGTTGCACCATTGCAGGTCAGAGTGTCTCATTTAAGATTGATCTGAGTGGTCTACATTCGCCATGAAGGCAGGGTCACAAACAGGCCCAAATCAAAACATACTCATAATGTGAAAACTACAAGAGATGTTCCTCGACTGATATCTTTATGTCATGTGACCAGTGCAAAGTAACCTGACACACCAGATGAACTATAAACAGTTTTGGAGCAGTACTTTTGTTATAGGAAGTATTATTTTGATCAAAATAACACAAAAATATGCCTGGATTGTGGGAAGTCTTTGTCATTTGTTTCTCTATAACTTATAAACACATTGGAGCATCTGACAGCATTAAACCTCTATTCGCTACTCTGGGTTTTTCTCTCTGACATTGGGTCCTAAAATAGTATAACTTTGGATTTCCTCCTCATGAGTTTTTGCATCTAACTGAAAAGTTACTGCCTTTCAGTCAAAGCCTTATTAAAACACATCAACTTCTTCATAGTGTGAGCAGAGGAAGGCATTACTTGGCTGCTAGCGTTTCATAAATGTGTTAAATCAAGTCAAAGCTTTCAATATCATCACCCATGGAATGCCTATTTATAGCAGCAGGTCTGAGTAAACTGTTGTTGGATACTGATCAAATTAATTTAAGTGATTGACATTTTTCAGAAGTTTTGGTCAGTTTTCCTCATTAAGGAGTCTGTTGTGGGTTACCCCAGTTGAGAATCACTGACCCAATGAAACCTGGTATTCGACTAATAGTTACACCTGAGTGAAGTACAAGATTGGCCCTCTGAGTCTGGATCACACCTTAAGTCTACAGCCTCTTATCTATGGAACTTTCTCACCGCCCAACACCAAGCAAGCTCAAAGTCCACATAAACACTGCAACTCCACCGTGTTTTTCAAGTTATCCTCTTCCCTCTTTCACAGGGCAGAAGTGCTTGGACATGAGGATGCATATGTTTTTCCCACACTGCCAACACTGCTGTTTGATGTGTGGACAGCCCTGCTGGGTCTTCCTCTTACACAGTGAACAAACAGCTGCAGCACCATCACCTCCTGCTGGGCTTTTTGACTTTTTAGCTAGGAGTTGTAGCAGTTCCGTCTCTATGTTGGCGTTAGGTGCCTTTGCAATTCCCACCACTTCCACTCTTTTAGGGTCAAACACGCAATCCTCTTCAAGGCCGCTGGGCACAGCCATGAGACCACAATTGGGGGGCACCCAGGCTGTGTCGTAGCCATGACTGTGCCAGGTGAATTGCATGGGATGGTTGTCCTGGTTGATCCGTTTGACCCGGCCGACACGCACACGCAGCTTGAGGACAACACGGTCTGAATAAGCACTGTGCAGTGGATAATGAGCAGCTTTTTTTATATCACGACTGACATACACACCCTTTCCCAGCATGCCTGCTGATGACTGTTTGAAACCATTGGAGATGATGAGCTTTGCACCGGTAATGCTGGTGCCATGGTACATCTGGTAGACGCCACGGTTTTGGGGTTTCTGGGACTGTTCAAGCTCCACTCCAGAAAAAGAGGCACCATCGTCCACCACCTCCCAACCAGAGAACTTCACTGACATCCTGATGGAGGACTTTAGGCTGGTAGAGGATGTTTATGTGGTCCAACTGCAGCTCTGTAGGAGATTAAACCAGAATTTGGTTTCTTAATGGAACTTGTTCAGGAGCAATGAAGGTGTGACTTTGGTCACTTACAAAAGTAGACACATTTTTATTATTGTAGCCAAATAATACGCCCACTATTTATTGAAATGCCTAAATTAAAGCCTGCACAACCAAACAAGTACAACTTAAACTATAAATCAAATCAATATTTGGTGTGATCCCCCATCGCCCTCAAACCAGGATCAGTTCCTTTGGATACACTTGCACACAATTTCTGAAGGAACTCTGCATATTCCAAACAACTGATCTTGGCTGACCACTGCATCTACAGTCATTAAAGTTTCCCACTTGAACAGCACATCCTGAAACCACAGTCTGCTTTGAAGTCTTTTCCTGGGGGAAATCTTGTGTCCCATTGCTGTGCTCTGCCTTGCCATGTTGTATGACCTGTGACATAAAACTGTCTCTCTCATATATATCTATAAATTTGAAAGCAGTCACTTTACAGCATATTTTCATACCTGCCTAAAATTTTGGCACAGGACTTTATACTGACTTTTAAGATTTACTGATATATTTTAAAATACTGAGTTTTAAGATTTATTAATATATTTTAAAATGACAAATACTGATCACAAAAAAGAAGATTCAATCAATATGAACACAGTTTGAACACCTTGGCATATGGAACATGGCCTTCTGAGAAAGAAATGGTCAATGTCACCAATTGTCTTTAATTTTTGAAAATCATGTCCATTCTTGAGGTAAAAAATTAGTCACTATTAGCAAAATACAACTTGGGCATAATAGAAACATTTGTCTCAAATCTCGAATCTTTCAGCACATTTATACAACTATTTCTTCACAAAATGAAAAAGTACAGAAAAGATGATAAACATTTTCATTACATTTAAGTGACCTTCGCATTGGCATTTTGTAGGTTGTTTAGAATGATTTGGTCACAATTAGGATCAGTGTTTACAAAAAGTAATACTCACTTTTCAGTTCAGTTCAGTTTCCACTGGCAAGAGTTGGTAAGTATGGCTTAAATCACAGGAAAAGTAACTTATCTCCAAAGTCTTTACAAAATACTTCGTTATTTAAAATATTTGAAGAACACAAACTTTCCAGTGTTGAAAGTCACAAACTTATGCGCTGTCGACAGTCGTGTTGAACTCTAGTGAGTGATTTTCGTTTCCTTTGGTTTCGTTTTTGAGTTTCTTTTGATGACGTCACAAAGGCTAACACAGGGCCGGTTAGCTCAGTTGGTTAGAGCGTGGTGCTAATAACGCCAAGGTCGCGGGTTCGATCCCCGTACGGGCCAAGCATTCTTTTCAAGGGTCGTAAAAATAATCATGCTGTGATTCTTGAAAACGAAACTCTGATGCTATCAGAAAACCACCGGGAATTAATATCTATCTCCGCTCTTGCTGCCAACCAGTGAGCATTAGGGGGATCAGAGGTAGAGGAGCCAATCTGTACTTAATATTTGACTTTTTGTTTATAAAAGTAGTAATTACATTTTTCTCCAATTTAAACATTTTATTTGCCCCCCTTTTCAGTTTCATTTTTATCATTGCTACCCACAGTTATTCCCAAATTGTGTGGAAGAGCACACTGGTGTGCCTAAGGACAAGTCTAGGTGCGTTTAATTTCTTTATTGTCATAAATTTACTACAGCTATGCAACAACTAATGCAAGAGTTTTCATTCACTTTATCAGGGTTTATGATCGACTACTTTTTATTTAGCCTATGGATGCAAATTCTGCAACTTTAAAAATCTCATTTAAACGGAGCCCCTAAGGTGCCACGGAGAAAAAAATTTTTGTGTGCTCGAGATAGTAAAACGTGCGCACGAAATACTTATTCGTGCGCATCATATAATAAAAATGCGCACCAAATACTTCTTCTTCTTGGTTTTTACCGGCAGGTGACCACAATATTATGGGGCATTACCGCCATCTACTGATGAGCCCAGCTGTCTGTTGCCACTTGCCTGTATAATTAAATCTAGCGCATGTTTTATCTTAAACATGCACTAGATTTATATTTTTTTTTCTCCGTGGCACCTTAGGGGCTCCGTACATTTAACTTTCAAGTGAAGAGTTTCTCCAGCAGTCCACAGCATTAATGGGCGGAGGGCATGAATAGTTTTTGGACAGTAATTCTACACTAATTCTAAAATTTGTAACCTGCTAAGTTTAAACCTGCATTGTTGAAAATCTTGAAATATAATGTGTCAATAAATTCTTATATCCATCCATCCATCATCGATACCCCTTATTCCTTTTGGAGTCGGTGGCTGGAGCCTATCCCAGCTGACACTGGACTAAAGGTGGGGTAGTATGAAGTTAAATCATGCCAAAACATCACAAACACACAAAACATGTTTTACTCATGTCCAACGATTCACAAACAAACTCAGTGTGGTTCGCAAATACAAAACATTCACAAACTAATGCATTTTGTTTGGCAAATAAGAAACATACCTATAAAACAAATACATCATGCTTCAGATACAGCATGTTTACACATACAAAGAAACATATTTCTTTAATTACAAAAAACGTCCTTCAAGAAAAAGTAAAGTCTCTCAAGTACAAAAAATATTCTTTAAGTACAAAAAATATTCATGTTTAAACTAAAGTCTTTCAAGTACAAAAAATTTCTTCAAGTACAAAAAAATATTCAAGTACAAACTAAAATCTTTCAAGTACAAAAAAATATTCTTCAAGTACAAAAAATATTCTTCAAGCACAAAAAATATTCAAGTACAGACAATATATTCTTCAAGTATAAACTAAAAAAAAATTTAAGTAAAAAAAATTCTTTAAGTACAAAAAACAATTCTACAACTACAAAAAACTGTCACATGACTGATGGCACTAATTTTTCAGCCTAGCAGATCAACACGCAAATGTACTCTGATCCACACACTCGCCAGTAAAGTTTCTCAGCAATGTCCTGCAATTCACACTCCACAGCAGCAGGTGGCGCTGTTGATTCAATTTTTAGGCTGCCAATTAGGCTAACTTAACTTTTCATTCTGTTTCTAACTTAATTAAATTAAACTATGGCCACACATAACGTTAATAACTTGATGTGTCTTGGTCTTAAGATGGGATTTTGAGGTGAAGAAGACCTCGATCCACACACATTTGTCTTTATGTGTGTTTTGTGTGTTTGTGAGGTTTTGGAATGGTTTTAACTCCACATGGTACACCCTAGACTAGCCGATCGCAGGGCGACACGACTTAGGATAGGTTGCACCATAAGCCAGTCACCAGCTGACTGCAGGGCCACATAGAGAGACAGACAACCATTCATTCTCACACTCATACTTAAGGGCAAGGTGTCACCAATCAACCTAATGAGCACGTGTTTGGTCTGTGGGAGTGCAAGCAGACAACCCACGCATGCACTAGAAGAACATGCAAACTCCACACAGAAAGCCTGGCCCGGGAGTCGAACCTATGACCTTCCTGCTGAGGGGCAAGTGCACCACCTGATGCGTCACCGTGCGGTAATTCTTAAACAATTTGTAAATGCACAATACAGCCACAAATTTTAGTCAGCATTAATTTGTAGACTAAGTAAAAAAGATTTTAAGACTGGCAATATATTGCAGCACCATGTTGTGTGGCCATCAATACAGTGTTTCTATAGACTTTGTCTTTTTTAAAATTATTTCTTGGACAAAACCAGTTTGAAAACCACAGCTCTAAAGCTACCAAAATTTGCTAATACCTGCTATACTTAGTTGGGAAAGGGTCTTTATGATAAAGTCAGTAACATTAGTGTTGACTGTTCCTGAACTTTCATGATGTAAAAACAAAGGCTCATGAGGCAACAAAAATAAACGATGCCTTCATGCATAAATACGGCACTGAATTGATTGTTGTACACAGCTATTTATTTATCTATCTATCTATCTATCGATTCATTGATTAATTGATTAATGTGTTTATCTATTTATTTTTTGACTCCCCTTTAAATGACAGAACAAACAAGCAGACAGAAAAACTCTACTTTTTGTCTTGATTCACCGGAATTTTATTAGCTTAACTTGCAATTTTGTGTGTGCCGCTTGGGGCAGCACAAAGACATTCACGCTGTTGATTTGACTATTTGACGACATGGCGAACATCAAGACAGAGAAGTTCTACCGAGTGAAGTCATGTATTTATCTTACATGTTCTGCAATTTGTGGATTAGCATCATGATCAACGTGAGTCTGTTATATCCCTCTTTTGAGCTCTGTCTTGTCAAGAATCGTTCAAAGAAAAAGTTTGCGATGTGTGTTGTTGCTAGCCTCCTTGCGTGGTTTCAATACCGAGCAACATAGACATAATGTACGTAGACACACTAAACAGACGTCTCATAAAAATCCTGTTGACATGCGCATGAAACTTTAAATTAGTATTTTACTCAGTTGTGTCGGAATAAAACTAAAACACGTGATCTGCTTCCAATACTGCGCCGTTTACTGTAACCTTAAGCTGCACAAAATACAGGCATAAATGCGTTGACTCCAGCTGTTTCTGGTGCTAGACTGGAGTGAAGAGACCCCTCCAATATGGCGGCGAAGCTGGATTACACTTCAGCGCGTAATGAGGCGTCTATGTATATTATGTCTATGCCGAGCAAGTTCTGTATGCTAGGCTAACAGTGATTTAATACGTGTTGTAGGGTGATAATACGTGTCGCCTAATGTCGCCTCACTAGAAAGTGAAAAATAATTAATCATCGTCTTGTAAATCAAGTCAGTGGAAAGTATTAAGTTTTCAAGCACAGCACTTGGTGATGTGATAGTTTAAGGGGTTACCATGCTTACTAGCAACTTGTATAAGTCTGCGCGTGAGGTTGTCGTAGTTACAGTACGAGTTGCAGGCAGTGTCCATATCAATATGAAGTCGTCGAAACAGCTGCACCTTTGTGTAGCTTTCATGGCAGCAATGTCTGAGCGAGGAGTATGAATCGACACCAAAATAAAAGGAAAGGAGTCTTTTCTTCTGAACGCTATGAGTTTGTAAACATGTGGCAAGTATGTCAGCCTCAGGCACATTATGCTGAAAGTTTTCAGTCAACATGGTTACAATTTTAACCGTAACAACGGCCACGTAAACGTATTAAAACCCTCCGCAATATGAAATGAAGCCGATGTAATTGTTTTTTGGACTTGTATCTTTCACTGGCCGAAATAGCTCAGTTGGGAGAGCGTTAGACTGAAGATCTAAAGGTCCCTGGTTCGATCCCGGGTTTCGGCAGTCTTTTCCACTTTTAAGAAGATTTTCTGGCGATTTAAAGTGCACGTACATTAAAGAAAGGCTTATATTTGACAAAATCATTGTTACAGCCAATGACGGAAGACATTTGATATTGCCAGTGACACCCTCTACTGGTAGGATTATTTATCAGAGTAATGTCGTTGGGTTCTGGGTGGAGTAATGTTCTACATTCGCTGATATTTACCTTTTGTATTCCACGACAATATTTTATCTATCCACCACCTATACTTATAATATTAACAGATTTGAAAGAACATTGATATCCTAATAAATAGAAGGTGTTATTTATTTTTTTTTGTAATGAAAAGACAAGAATCCTGGATAAAATGTATATGATTCCAAGATGTGGAGCCTAGCAAAATGAGACTCAATCCACAGCAAATTGTACAACATAGTTTAATCAATTTCATATGTAAACATCATTCAAGGGGCATTTACTTTGGCTTAGCTGGTACTTCAAGGACATGAAAAAGACAGTGATTTAGAGACAAAAACAAACAGGAGCTCAAAGCAAGACAACAAATTGGACCTACAATGACTCCTATAGTTTGATAAACTGATAAAGAGAACTGTCAGATTAGACTATTCATTAACGGACCAGTCTCAGTTTAGGATACTAGGACTGTTAGTAGTTAAAAAATTTAAACATTTTAATAAGAATTACAGTGATTAATTCTGGTAAGACTGTCAATGTGGTTTATATAGCTATACAGGGGTAAAAAATATCAGGGTACATGTTGATACCATGGGCAGGGGAGTATATCACATTCACAATTTAAGTTTACAATTCTCCTAACATGTTGGCCAGCCATGGCTTGAAAGTTGATTTTGGCTTGTTCTCAGCATTTGTGAAAGATTGTACAGGGATGAGGTATTTTGTAAGCCAATGTGGAAGTTAGCATCAGGCTGCAAAACGCTTATGGATTTATTCAATAAGTTTTTGGGTTGTGGCTGATAAAAAGGCCCGTAAGGGGGAAAAGTTATTAGACTTACAAATTGTGTTCATCGTTATAACCTTTACAACCTAACTCTACTGTCAGAATTCTTAAAGAGTAAATGTAATTGGCAGAAGTGAAAAGATCAAGTCAGGCTGTGCAGCTACAACATGACCGACATACTTCAACACTGCCTCTACCAAGCTGGCAACTTTCATGTTAAACCCTAACTTGCACCCCTGTGCCACTAGACCATAGGTAGGCTTAGGTAGACTTTTGGTCGTCAGCTGTCATCCAGGGCATAGAATGGTGTAGCAATCCAAAGGAACCCCATAAATAAGTATTGTCCATTTATCCAAGACTTGAGGAAAACTTTTTTCTTGGAAACACCACTTTTCATTCATTCATTTTCTATACCGACTATCCCTTTCGGGGTTGCGGGGGGCTGGAGCCTATCCCAGCTGTCATTGGGCGAGAGGCGGGGTACACCCTGAACCGGTCGCCAGTCGATTGCAGGGCAACATGTAGAGACAGACAACCACTCACGCTCACACCCATACCTAAGGGCAATTTAGAGTGACCAATTAACCTAATGAGCATGTTTTTTGGTCTGTGGGAGGAAGCCGGAGTGCCCGGAGAGAACCCACGCATGCACGGGAAGAACATGCAAACTTCACACAGAAAGGCCCTGCCGGACCCGGGAATCGAACCGGGGACCTTCTTGCTGTGAGGCACGGAAACACCACTTATTTGAGCCAAAAATGACCTAAAGTATCATGCACACAACCCAAAAAATTCAGAGCAAAGTCACAGACACACAAACAAAAGACTGACTTGGCTGTCATCTTGGATGCATATCAGAAAATTTCAGATGGACTATGTTAATTGGTAACTTGTGTTAATGGATAATGTATATGTATAGCAGGCGGGTGCTACTGCTACTTCGTAGGACACATTCAAGGCAAAACATGTTTGACATGGAGCGAAATATCCTTTGTATAAAGAAGTTTGTAGTGTTGATAGTTGTTTTTTCATTTAATAAAAAGAGATTCGGTTAAGATCCAATAAAACTCAGTATTCAGTTTCTGCTGTTGTCTTGCTTGTAGGCCGCACGTAAAACACAGTTGTTGTAGATAGAAGCTTGGCGAGATGCATTTGGCTGATTGCAAACACTGACACTGATGATCCAGGTTATTTTAAAATATCATTTTTACATTGTAATTGCATTGTGCACATATATAATAGTTCAATCACAGAACCTTCAATGTCAGTCACATGACCTAAAGTATGTCAGGCTGCCATTTGTGTGCTGTTTAATGGAAACCAAAACTGTCTATTTTTCAACAAGTGTCGCTCTGCTATCACCATCAGTAGGCTTAAATGAGGTATGTAAACTTTGTGCAACACCTGCATGTAAAATAAAGAATCCACAGATGATGCTCATCACAGATGAAATAGTGTTAAAGTTCAAAGATTGACTGTTAAATAGTTTTTTTCAGCTGTTTTCTTTTTTAATCTTGAGCTTTCTTTAATCATTATTATAAAAATACTCATATATATCTTTAGTGAACATCTTAATGAAGAGGCGTTCATAAGGACACTTTCTGTTAAAAAAAGGGGTCCTAACTGCAGCAGCCAAAGATGCTCTTTAGTGAGCTTTTAGAAATTAAAAATAAAAGGCTGATTATATTGAATGTAATTTGTTACACATGATAAAACAGTATTGTCTGTTGTCGACAGTTTCCTTAAAAAAATAGCAATATGTATCACATAAGGAAAAATAATGCAACATACTTTTTCTCCAGTATCTCTCAGCTCTAATACTAACACAGTTCTACTTGTGTGCTGCCTTCTAGTCCATGATGGCAATTCATGCTGGCCTCCAGTTTTGTTTTGTATTTGCATTTGGAATCAGTTTTATGTTTTAAGCATTCATTCAGCTCCAGCTCGTTCTCATTAACTTGCGAAAGGTTTAGTCAGTCCTTTGTTTCACTCATCAGTTATCATGGCTTTACTTTTAATTCTGACCAGCAGCTTAAAATAGAAATATTTTTTAATATTGCATGGACTTAGCAGTCATTCTGTGGCTTTGAGCGGGGGTGTAGAGATGAACTTTCCTTTCGCAATGATGGGATATTAAATCTCTTCCTCTTTGTCAGATGACCCGCTTCTCTTGCAAAGAATATTTACGACACTCATCAATTATGCATTGCTTTCTCCCCTTTATCACCCTCTCCTTCCATCTTTTCGGCCTATACTTAAAATAGAGTGATGGCTCTCTGCACTGACATCCGCAGCTGAGCTGTGATTCATGGAGTAGTTTACCTCCACGTTTACTTACTGAAGGAGGCCTTGGCCTTTATTATTTGTCTATATTCTTTAATAAGAACTGAAAAGGGAGAGATGTTGACGGAAAAAAAATGGGAAAGGATTTGAGATCTTGAGCCAGGGCCCATGGGAAATGAGAGCTTGTTCGGCACAGCAGTGAGATTGAGGATAGATGTCCGCAGACGCTTGACGCTGAGCTCAGCTGCTGCACTGGGAAGTTTTGGATAACAGCATCCTTTTCTGATTTATCTTGTTAAGTTGGTCTATAGAGTACTCCTAATTCAAATACATGCGATTTACTGTGGGTTGAAGTCTTTTTTATTAAGGTGCCTGTATTTTTTAGGGAGTTGCAGGTTGTTATATGATTATAAAAATTGCTTTTATATGATGATAAAACCATCTCGGCCTGCATCTGATCAGATTCTGAAGTTGAGTTTCCCTTGAAATGGCAATCAAATAAAAAAAGTTTAAGATCCCGAGTATAAAGAAAATACACACACTGAAAGGATTATGTGCTTGTTTGACCCCTGAAGTTTAGTTTGTGTGTGTACTGTGTTGTGCTTGAGTTTGGTACACTTCCCTGGCCCTAGCGCCCTTGTAGGAAGAGTTGTGCTTCATGCAAAAGTTCAAGCAAAGGCAAATGACGTGAATGTGACAAGACTGCCTCTCAGTGTGATAATTGTAAGTATTGGCCGAACCATAGAAGACTATGTTTAATCAAAATTACTCAAAATAAGGCCTTTATTGCACAGAATTAGATTTAGTTGTGGACCTCTGCTAATTTTGAATTGTTGTCAAATATTTTTTTTTACCTTATTTTATAGCACAGAGGTCATTTGGTCATACATAATATTTTACACAGCATCTCAAAAATATAATATTCAAATGTTGCCATTAAAGGGTTAGTTTGTGTTTTTTGAAGTTGCTAGAGGCCCATGGCAACAGTAAATAAGAAAGCCAATAAAGGTACTTGCATGCTTTGTCTTTTGAGGGGGATTGGCTGGTACATAGCAGTACATGGTGCCACCAAAAGCCTCATAATTTACCCACTTACAGGTTAAAAGTACTACAGTACGATACAGGAAGATTCTTTTCAACATTTAACTTTTCCTCAACAAAGCCCCTGTATTGAGATGTATTTTGTGATGCAACAAAAGGGCTTCGTGTCCTTCTGCCAGCACCTCCCCTGATTATTAGATCAGGTCAGAGTGCTGCAGTGGTGTCAGGTAGGGGTCACTGGAGCACAAGCCAAAATAAATTGCTAAATTTGGCTTGTTGTTTTAAATATGGACGTCAGGACTAAACCCTTTGCAGTGCCCATTTAACTGATCAGGACTAAGACACATGACAGCAGTTTGAAGGCTCACTCAAATGAAAGGGCTCTGATGAAAGTTTAGGAGAAGCGGCCTTACTAAGTCCCACTCGTGACAGCAATGGGCCTCTGAGTTTCTGGACAGGTGTTCACAGTTCATTCATCTGCACCACCAAGTAACTTGTGATCTGTCCTGCTTCTCCATTCTCCATTCCTCTTTCTACCTGTGACTCCATCTGCACAAGTTCTTCCTCTGTGTGCTTCAGTTCATAAAGATATCCTGTCCTACCCACAACTAATGGCATGTCATCCTGGTGGCGGTGGGATACATAACCCCTACTTCCAACATACAGAAGTTAAACGCTGTAAGGAATCTCACTGTGTTGTACTTTTGAGCCAACATAGTTTTTTTGTGTAGTTTTAGCCTATAGGTGGGTTAATTTCGAGACTTTTGGTGGCACCACGTACTGCTCTGTATCGGTTAGCGTCAGCCCTTGGATTTCTCCCTCCCAGGAACAAAGCTGTCCAGTTCCTTTGTTGGCTCTCATATACACCAGTGCCATGGGCCTCTAGCAACCCCACTTCATTAAACCTGAGCAAACCTTTTCAGTCACATGGCCCGAGGAATTGACTTGAACCTACCTTCAGTTTTTTCTTATGACATTACTGCACCTTCCAACTGTGTCTCACCCTCACATCCTGTCAAATAAACCATTTAAGGGTTGATATGTCTCCATTTGCTGCTGCTTGCTAAATGTAGTAGATGGTATCCCATAGGAGCAGTGTGGCTTGGCTTAATTAGTCACTTGCTAGATGTCTAAACTGACTCAGGTTGTCAAAGTTATATGTTAATATTTTAATGAAAAAAAAAACACTTAAATCATGAGTGATGAGCTTTTGGTCATGAGAAGTCTCTTCACTCAGTACGTGACCTCTGCTGCTCTAAGTTTAAGATACCTGTCATTAAGAATGATATTAAACTCAAACATGTTAGAAAATGTATTAATGGGACAGCCTGGCCTTTATTTATTTTTTTTAATCTTTTGTGAATATTTATAGCATTTGCATTTTTCCTTGACGTACACAGTAAATGTTAGTATGTGTGTGTTTACTCTGTGCTGACAGATGGAGATCACCCACCTTTGTTGTATTCCTGTTTGAGCAGCTGTAGCTCCTGATGAAGGCTGGTCACCACTGAGGTAATTCTCTTAGCGAGCAGAGTCTCACAGCGTTTTAGCTGGTCGGCCTGTCTGCAGAGGCTCTGGTCCTGCTGGGGCTCACACTGCTTCAGACAGGCCTCCAAACACTGAGCTGGGCAGCTAATCTTGATATTGACTCAAGCTTAAAAAAAAACAGAAAACAAATGCTTGAATCCTGATTTAATTTTAAGGTGATACCTACAGTGCCAGACCCATATAGCTTTTTGAAATAAGTAAATCATGCAGCCTCCTCTCTGCATTGGGCACATTTTCTGCCCCATTAAACATAAAGAAGTAGCTTCTAATCAATAAAATGATGAGCTTAATCTGTCATAGTGCTGGGAAATGAATGACAGAGGGTCAGATGCACAATATTTGATTTCTCCTGCCTGGGGTCTCAATCAAAACAATAACAAAAGATGATGTGTAAAGAAGCACTGTGAGCCCTGACTACCTGCACTGCTTATTTGTTTTGAATTGATTATTCTTATTAATTATAACTGCTCTCCATAAAATTTATCTACTACAGAGAGTAATTTTTTGTTTTCACGCATGAATTCATTTCACATGATGAGGAAAAATGGTGCTGTAGGATGGCCATGGTACAAGGAGGAAGTGATTCAGTTTTGGTGATGTTCCAAATCCAGAGAAGATCCAGGATTTTTGAAAAGTAAGTCTTAACATTACGCAGGCAGTTTTCCACATATTCACTAAACGATGGGAGAGATGGAGAGCTGCAGAATGAGTCATTTCAAGCTGTGTGCATGAAAATTAATGCATAGAAATGATCCTTTAGACTGTTATAAACATCTGCTGATGTCAGTGCAGAGAGCGATCTTGCTGACATCATCATGGAGAAAAACTCACTTGTTGAAAAAGTTTAACTCTGTTATCACATCAGGTGATCCTTGTGTGGGGAGGTGGAGGGCCTTGTTTCTGTTTTTGTCAGACTAAAGGAGCGTTCACAACTAACGCGACTTGGGCGACCTCGGCGACCACTCTTCATGCAAAGTCAATGTACAGCCACGACCACACGCGACCAGATCTCACGCGATGCGACGGACGCGTTCTGTGCAACTTGGTCGCATCTTTGGAGACATGGGGGCGGCGCCCCTGTTGCTGCAGATGGGTACTCTGGGGTCGCTTTGGATGTGGAGCAGGTCACCGTGCTCTGTCGCTAAAGTTGAAATATTTGAACTTTTCAGGCGATGTCGCGCCGTGAGAGCCAATCAGTGTTGTGTGGGTGCGTGATTGACACCCCTGACAGACTGTTTTTATTCCGGTCCACAGAGTAACAGTCTATGTCCATGTGGGAAAAATTAGTTAGTGAGTACATTAGTTCTGCCTAGACGGACCGCATTGAACTCACAGATGATGCTTCTGCAGGGCCATCAGCTGCAGTGTTTTGTGGTTGGCAGGTGAGTGAAAAGGATACAGTTGGAATAGTGTCAGCTAATACGTCCTATTATATGATATATGATATGATCGCGGGGTGAAACTCGAGCAGGCGTGACGTCACTGAGCAACGGCAACGGTGACAAAATGAGCTATGAACATGCGACAGGACTTGGGTTTGCGACGCGATCTTGGTCGCCAAAGTTGGTGTGAACGCACCTTAAGAAAGGTAGAATAAGATCAGCTGTCATTAATAGAACAACAGGATTACCTCTGCCTCAGCTGATAACTGTTTCAGGCACACCCTGTCTGTTCAGGATGCTGTCTGTTTCTTAAAGTTAGCTGTGATGTCATCACTCATCCAAACTATTTTTTGAGCAGATTGTTCAAATAAGTGTTCTGAATCCTTTAGGGTGTTGACATACCATGAAACCGGGGTACAGCTCTTTTGAAGGACTTAATCTTAAGTTTTTGTTTTATTTTCGGAGCAGCTGAGAAAAGAGGAGGATCATAGCACTATAGCAGATAGAATGAGCCCCATAGATGATCCTACAATCTCTCTGCTTAGGCAGGTCACAGATACATTCTAGTTCTGCTCAGTCTAAGATTGTCATATCGCACACTTCTACTTTCAGCAATAGCAGTATCAGTCTCTGTGGATGAGCAACAGGTTGTAATGAATTCTGAGTCCATGAGTAGTAAAAATTGCATTAGACAGCAGCATAATAATGTGTTTTAATTTTTTGAAAGGGGAAACTGTTTAGGTGATAAAACATTCAGATAACAATTATGAAGCAGTAAAAGGAAAAGCAAAGAAAGGCTTTTTTTCTGACTAACAGTTTGGTTGGGCACAGACTCTTAAGGCCCACCCATGATGCTGGGTCTGATGAGGAGATAAATGAAACATCAGAACCATTGGTATTCACTACAGCATATGTCACCTCAGCTCATTATTACAGTTGTTTTATGTATTTATTAAGATATAGTTTTATTAGTTCTTTGTTGTTTCACAGATTTTTCAGATGTTTTTAAGGATCTTTAGTGTTTTGTTATTTCTGTATTTTATCTAATTTATTTCTCCTCCAAGTACCAACGGATAATGAAACGTTTCCCTGCAGTTGTTCAAGTGGAAATTTCTATCACTGCTCTCAGTTAAAGACATCGATTTAAAGATAATATATTAATGTATTTCCCCTGTGTCTGATTAACCATCTTAAATAAGTCAGCCATGTAAATCCTCCATGTAACCTTGTGCAGCTTTCTCACCATCTGTTCTCCCTTCACTTGATTCTCCTTTTTCTCAAATTTAAGTAGCAGTTTGTTTTTCTGCTGAGTCACAGTACAGTGAGTGTGATTAAACACTGCTCAGTTTAACACAATACACAGAAACGTTGCCTTTTTACAGAACCTGACAACACGATTGAGGCTATACGCATAAACATCAACAGTAAATTGCACTTTTTGTACAGATGTGTCCTTTTGTAGAAGAGCCCTTGGAGTGTTAGAGGTATTTTTGTTATATTTTGACACCGTTTTGTTTTGCTGTCAGTTGCAGCGTTCACTAAAGATGTTGAGCTGATGTTCTGTCCTTCTCTTTCGCCCCTTTGCCCCCTTAAGTCCTCCAGAGGTCTGCGAAGTAATAGTATTAAAAGAGACGTTGATTAGGCTTTACTTTGAAATTACATGTACAGATAGGAGTTACAAAATTGAATTTAACAGTTCATTCGAACAAGGCCCTGCAAACAATATAAATGCATTTGATTAGACAATGAATAAAGCCCAATATTGGCACAATGTACCCTCTGACAATGGAATAAGAAAATGTCCGTTTCTCTAACCCATACTTACTTTGACATCCCTTAGCCTCTTCACTTACACATCTCTGTTGTGTTAACGGAAAGTCAATCATAAATCAACAGTTGATGTTTACCAAACCCTACACAGAAGCCCTTTATGTCTGTTATTTGAAGGTGAAACTGTATCAGCATTAAAGCTGATTCTTTGGTTAACTTGAGAGCAGCCTCAGCAGGCGGGAAGCCGTTACTCTGTGGTTGTGTGTGCTGTAGACTCACGTTCACACAAACAGACTGAGGGCAGCACTTTCTTTGTACACAAGCAAGCAGCCACATATGGTTAGAGATGCACAAAAGTGCATTGTTTTTTCTTTTTTGACAGAGATAATAAGAGAAGTTTGACACTTAATGAACTAGAAAGCACTCGGAGAGCGCAAACGTCTGCCAAGGTAGGTTTTTGTGGAGTTATATGCACAAATGCCGAAAATGGTCCTATCTCCCAATGTTAAAGAATCCTTTAAAAAATTCCTGGATCCAGACGGTGATCCGGATCACCCCCAAAATTTAACCAGTTCTTCCATATCCCATTTCCGACAATTCCTGAAAATTTCATCCAAATCCGTTTAGAACTTTTCAAGTTATTTTGAACACAGACAAACAAACAGACAGACAGAGAAACGCAGGCAAAAACATAACCTCCTTGGTGGAGGTAATAAACAAAAGTAAGTAAGATGAAATAAAATATGTACGAGTCATGCTTCACATTTCCAACTACTCAGGGAATAATAGGGGTGGATATCAAATTGTAACCTGATTCACAACAGCACAGTATGTTAAGGCACACGTTTATACAATATATTACACAGCTCTGGACACAATTCAGGGCTATACAGTATCAGACAATAATATGACAATATGACCTGATTTGGTACAAGATATGATACAAAATCATACAGCATCATCGTTGACAGGCGAAACTGTTAATCTCCATTTTTCACAATTTTTTCTAAGGTATTAGTGCTGAAGGTCACCCTGAACACATGCCAGTGGTTTTTCTAAATTACAAACTAATGATATGAATCACAACAAACTCTGTAACTCCATTTAGTAACCACAGCTGCCAACAATACCTCTCAGGTATAGGGGTGTCAATAATCGTTTAATTTTGCAGAAGCTGCTGCAGACTAGACTGCAGTATCAGTTTTGTTTCTGAGGATCAAAACAATTATAGGAAGATGAGGCCTTTACAATGAAAAGAAATTTTGGCCACAGTTGCTCTCAAAAGCCATTTGTAATGCAGAAAGGGAGTTCATATCCATCTAACTGCTTGTATTTTTTATTCAAAAAGTAGCCCAGTGCAGTGATCAAGGATGCTGCCCACTATGTTGAACCATGATGCATCGTGACATTGAATTGCACTGAATTGTTAAATTTATTATTAGCTTGATGAGTTGCAGTACATGGTTCATCATTACAAGAATTTCACATTAGAGCAAATCTGCCTCCGTAAGCATTGTAAAAAGGCCACATAACCATACCTGATTGAGTAAAATTTAATAAAATGCCCCTGTAAGGGTAGGGAGCAGGGTTAACATTTAATAATGAAATTTAATGTCAACCTATTTGGTTAATTAACTTGTGCTGGCTTTATCTACATTAATGTCACAAGGCACCATGAAGTAATAGCCCAACAATCAAGTCGAGACAGTAAGTTTCTAATTTGTCACAATCTCACCAAGGTGACGCTTGATTTTTGCTTAAAGAGGTCTTCATTTATAAAGCTGTAATGTTTCAAATTGCTTTCAAAACCCACAGGGTAAACAGTGTTTAATGTCCTAGATAAAAGCTCCAAACCAGGCTGTGCTGAATGAAATATTGTGTGGGCTGTATTGTAGTGTACAGCACCCACAGTAACAGGCTGTTGTGCAGTGTGGGTGTATTTGAGCTGGTATGTGAATATCTCTCTGGGGTGTAGAGTTTTCTTCTGTACATAAAGTATATCAGCCCTTCAGCTCAATCGACCCTCCATCCTCTCATTCTTTCAGTTTTAGATGTTCTCCCCTTAATGAGAAAATCAATGAAGCACATGGAAGGAGTTTATGTGTGTGTCCTCTATAGATAGCAGACATTGCATCTGTCTGGTTAATGGAGACGGTTGTCAGATTGGGCGTATGCGGAACAACAGGACGACTGAATTAATCATGTTGGAGGTGTTTTTACAATCTGCGACTCCATGAAGGTTAAACAAGGCTCCTTTATCAGAGTGTTAATTATGTTTGCATCTGTTTACCTTCAGCTTTGTTTGAATTTGTTACAGATTTGGTTCTGTTACAGATGGCCTTGTTCACCAAGGAGCACAGTGAGCTAAACTTTTTTCTAACAGATACAGGCAAGAATGATAGTTGCATCAGGCAAGACGTCCTCTGACAAAACAGAAGCCTGTGGGTGGTGGTCTTTCTATGAAGTATAGTTATGCTCTTTACAGGATTGTGATGTGAATGTGAAATTATCATTGTGTATTACTACATGTTCACTTGGGTTGGGTGCTGAAGTGACTCTTAAACAAAACAAACCCTTGTGACTGTCCATGCGATAATTCTTCTGTTGCCTGTAATGTCTGTCTGTTTAGATGACAGGACAATATTAGACAACACAAAGAGCAGAAAAGGAAGAAAGTGGTTAGCATCTTTGGCTCTGACATCCACTGAATAATACCAAAATTAAGTTCTGAAACCTGTGTTGTGATCCATTTTGGTTGGTATTGGACATGTTGGTACACGGGCACTTAATTTTTATACCCATCACTCATGTTACCGAGGTAATCTGATTACAGCTGATAAGGAGGTCATGGTAATAGTCTGATTGAAGAGCCCGTGCCCACAGCAGCTGTTTTTTGCATTGGCAGTACTTGTTTGCTGTGCATAACCAATTCAAGAATAGACCCCTGATCTCTACTGTGTCAAAATGATGGCAAAAGAGAAAGTTATGTGACCTGTGTTTTTGAGAAAACAAATTCTTAGTTTATAGGTCCTACGGATGCCAGGACATGATTCCCACACTTAGTTTAATGTTTCTTGGTGATATTTCCTTCCTCAAACGAAAACACAAAATAACATGAAACTATTTAAAACTAGAAAAGCACTCGGAGAGCGCAGACCTCCGCCAAGCAGCTCAGTTCCAGCAGTGGCCCCTGTAAAAGATACAATTCTGGATCACCACGATTGGACGCCTGAGTCTCCGCTCATGTCTGCCCATGTGGAGGACTCTTCCGCTGGCATTGCAAGGGAAGCTGGGAAATGTAGTGACATAGGGCTCTAATTTCCTGGTGCGACTCAGGGTGGCGCAGCCTGGCGCACCCCGCGCAGTGGTATTTTTGTCCGGCGCACCACCGTTCGCAGCCAATTTGGCAATTTGGTAGACCGGCTGCGCCGAGATGGGTGTGACTGCGCACCAGGGGGAGGTGTCCACAGATTCAGCTTGGTGCAGTGACAATTTGGTGCCAAAAAAATGCGCGGAATGTGCGCTGAAAGCTCGCAAGCTCCAACCTGGTCTATTCTCGGCGCAGACGAGGCGCACCCCGGGCAGTGGTAATTTGGCTGACAGGCGCACAGTGCGCACACGTCGCCAAAACCTCACAGACAGGTATCCAGAGTGTCAGGCACATTTCAATGCAATAAGCAATCACAACAACCACTATTTAATGTAACCGTCTGAACCAGCATATACATTTGTATCTGTATTAATTGTCCCGTCACATATGATGTCAGATCAGAGGCGTTTGTCATAACTAACCAGTTCACATCTCTCAGCCAACCACAAACAGCCACATCATTCGATACGGAGAATCCGGCTTCTCGCATCTCATGAAATTAAATAGAAAAGAAAAAAGAGAGACGCTCGCTGAATAAATGTAAGTCACTCGGTGTCTTAAGGATTTACCTACGATTGCCCATATTTCTCTGTTTTAATCTTTTTTCGTAACCTGATCTAAAAAGATGGAGTACATTATTGCAAGGAGGATGAGGAGGAGATATAATTTCACCAAAGGTTCTGCTATTTGGCGATGACAGACCAGTAATGCAGGTGGATCACAAGCATGATGAATGGATTAGCCTGCTGCTGTGTTTAAATGTAATTGTCACTTAATTTTGTACTCTTATTATGACACAGGAACAGATTACATCTGTCCCGTGAGGTGGTCCACACGGTGACGCGCATCGTGGCTCCGATGCGCGGCCCGGTGGCCCCTGCATTCTCCCAGTTGCTGTAAAAGTGACAGCGGCTCTGACTGTCTTCTCCACTGAGGTGAAATTGTCACTGCGCCTCGCCCGCGGCGCATTTAAAGGCGAGGAGAGGCGTTCATTTGATTGGTGAAGATTACACTCGGCTGTGTTAAACCCACTCAAGTCTTATCTCTTCCCTCTCTGCTACGTGCGCCGGTAGGAGAGACGGAGGCGTGGGTGCGCTTGCCTGCGCCAGACTGCGCCGTGCACGAAACTTGCAAAATACCCTGGACACACCCTGTTGCGCGCAGGCGCGTGCAGGGCAGGTGCGCCCCGCCTGCGCCTGGTCTACGAAATTAGAGCCCATAGGCTTGAAAAACATTGATGTCAGTTTTCAAATAAACTACAATTCCCATGATGACATAAAGACGGGCAAAACCCTCACAGCAGCCGAGGACAAATGAATGGGATTTGCCATTATAAACTTCAATGTTCTTTTATGACCTCAATCTGGATCAGATCCAGATGAAATTTAACGTGATGATAGAGTTATATTATGTATAGTATAATGTTAATTTTGAAGCGAATCCATCAAGTGATGTCAGAGATATGATTTTTTTAAAATATGGCCCAATGTTAACTTATGGGGGTTTCATAAAATTTGGGGAATTTTTTGCATCCAGGCAAATATGTGGATCACCACCAAAATGTAACAACTTCTTTCTTGGACCAAACCAAACCTCTGGTAAAATTTCATGTAAATTCATCTAGTAGTTTTTGCGTAATCTTGCTAACAAACAAATAAACAAACAGACGGACCCTGGTGAAACATAACCTCCTTGGTGGAGGTAACAACCATTAGCTAGAAGGAAGGGAAAATGAGAAGCACTCTGAAACTGAGGTTATGATAGTTGTAAGCAAGAAACAGCAGCTGTGAGCGCAGCTCAATATGTGTTATCTAAAAAGACTTGTTTATTCCTCTGATAGCACAAGTACATGGCGTTAAAAAGCAATACCTCTGCTTCCTTTTTTTCCCTGCAGATTCTTCATTTTTGATAGACTAAAACAGCAGGGAGTGTTTTGCGACTTAGCCATTAAATGTGCTGCTAACATTACCACCACTAGCTCTAAGCATCAGTAAGAAACAGGTTAGTTGACTTGGTTTTGTCTTGGCGTCTTTGTAATCTTTTACAGGAGTTTTCCAGTAGCAGAAAAGCCAGTCTATGTCTGTGAACCCCACCTTGGCCATTTTTGTGGACACTTTAACAAGTATTTTCCATTTCTGTATTCCTTCCCCTCTTAGAGATGAGGAATGGTCTTATCTTTCAGCTTCACTTCAAAAATGCCTCTTCTTCAGGCCCTTGCTGCTGCTCACTGTGTTTGCTGTTTCTTCCTCTCCCCCTCTCCTTCATTAGTTTGCATACTGAATAAAGTTGCAAATGTAACTGAACACTTCAAATGATTTTTCAGTATGTATGCGCTAAATGAACAAATTACTGGACAAATATCAAGCTGTAATTATCTGACTTTTCATTATCCAGTCACGGCCTTTATATGATGATGCATAGCTCAATGTCGTCAAAGTTTTATTTGGCTTAAAATCATCAGATTGAAAGCATTCCCAAATTCACATGGTTTCATAATTAGGGGCTTAAAATATCTTAGACTTTAGTGTGTCAATGGGACCCTGTCTGTGAGTTATCTGGCTCCAGATTTTTGGCCCCGAATGATGTTGTTCAATTGCTCCAAAAATATTGGCCATATAGCAGTTGCACCTTCTGATCCAAGTCACAATTAAATCAGTCAGAGCTGAAAAAATTATGACCCTGAATGCTGAATAGCAGCACATTCAGATGTAGAAGGTGCCAACTTTTACCGTTCATCTAAAGTTATTGAAGAACTGTCTAACATTCGCTGTGTTTGCTCTATAAGGACTCTGCAGCACAACAGACAAAACAGATGGTGCAGTGACCTAAGAAAATATCACTGCTATTAAAAGATGATAAACGTGGTTGTCCTTGGATAGAAGCATCAGGCGTGGAGTATATTATTTTTGGAGTTTTGTTTGCTCTTCTTCTGCATGTCTCAGAAAAAGTGACAGCACAACTTTCCTTTGTTTTTTAAATGAACTGTTCATTTAGTCATTACATGATCAATGCTCAGATTTCCATTACACATCACCACCATTACTTAAACAAAGCAGATTCATGATTTATTTCTCTTGGTGCTGGTTTGCCTCTGGGTAAAATAATGTGATTCATTTTGCATTTAGCATTTTGCCACAGATTGAGAACATTTATTAGATGTGTTTGTAAATCACCAGGGCTGACAGCTTTTCTCTGCCTCTGGTATCAACATTTTGAGACAGCTATGGTTTTGAAATTCACTTGAAACAGCAGGAGAGAGTTAGGAGAGGGGATATAATGCGATAAGAAAATGGGTTATTCATAGATTTTTTACTATTATGTGAGGCTGAGCAGAAGGGGGCCATGTACAGTCAATCATTTGAGGAACAGAACTAAAATAAAAAACAGACTAGGAAAGGTCAAACTTCCCAGATAGAGGTGGCATATTTTGAGCAGAAAATGATCAAAGAAAATTCAGTTATGGATGCTATTTTGATTTTTTTTTTTTCTTGGGGCACTAAAAACATCAACCGATGTACTCTCACTGGCCACATTGTAAGTTTCACATGTTTAGCCGCTCATTTATGCATATAGCTTATCAGTCATTCACATGGCAGTAACTTAGTGCATTTGGACATGAAGATGTGGTCAAGACGACCTGCTTAAGTTCAAACTTGAGCATCAGAATTGTGGAGGAAGATGATTTAAGTGACATGTTTGTTGGTTCCAGAAAGGCTGGTCTGAGTATTTCGGAAACTTCTGATCTACTGGAATTTTACACAACCATCTCTAGGGTTCATGTGTCTTGTTAATGTCAGAGGTGAATGGCTAGAGTGGTTTAAGATGATAGAAAGGCAACAGTGACTCAAATAACCACTTTAAATAAAGGTATGCAGAGGCCCATTTCTGAATGCACAGCACATCGAATCCTTAAGCAGATGAGCAACAGCAGCAGAGGACCACAGCAGGTGCAACTCATGCCAGCTGAGTACATGAAACTGAAGCCAAAATTTGCATGGACCCACCAAAATTGTAACCTTGCAGAGCAGATGGACCTGCCTGATTCATTGTCTGAATTCCTGCATGTCCATCTTGCTAACCTCCATTGTCCAGTGATTTCACGGCTAAATGCTTAACGGCCCAATCAGGGAAGAGAGGCGGGAGCTGCAGACGTGACGACAGCAGGAAGTGACTGCATGTTTGAAAACAATGGTGGCGTGTGAAATGGTCTCTGTGGATTCGACAATATCTGCAGTTTATCAGAAATGGACTCAATTTGTTGTTTAAAAGAGGACAAAGTTACAACACTTAAACCTCTCTTACGGGAAATCATGTTTTTGCTCTTCTTTCAACCGGGTATCACTGCTGGGAAACTGGAGATTCAGAAATGCTACGCGAACGATGCCGGTAGTATGGTAGCCCGGAGTCATGGTTCCTCAGGGATACCTGGCGAAGTATGCTCTCCTGTGAAGTTTACCGGGAGAACTTGGTGGGGATTGTCGTTGACGAGGTTTATGTCACATATAAGTAGTAAATGATTCGTCTGTGTGGTATAGTTTAATTTAAGATGATAGTCTAAGGACTGAAACGTATTTTAAGCTAACAGCTAACAATAGGGTCGAGCTGCTACATCATACTCTGGCTTGATGTGGATTGGTCTGTGAAGAGTGTGACTGGCAGAATGATCATCCAATCAACAGCTGCTGTTGTTTTTAAAGGTTTCCGCCCCTGAAAACACTTTTGAACAGCTCTTTCCCAGATGGACTTGTGTAATATTTCCATGACGGATATATGGAACTGTCCACCTGGCTTGTCAGGTTACCAAAATTAATGGAAAAATGTTCTCTGATGGTTTTCAATTTCTGCTGCAACATTCAGGTAAATAGGATCAGAATTTGCATTAACAGCATGAAAACATGGATCCATCCTGTTTTGTGTCACCTGAAAGCATTTTAAATCCAGCAACCAAGACGAGCTGGCAGCATTTATTTATTTTATTTTTCTTTTTGGGGGTTGTCTTACAGCACTGAAAACAAACATGGTGTCTGTGGACACAGGCCTTTTCATAATTCTGTTTAGAAAAGTATTTGGTTCTATTATATGTATAATATTTTGTATTGTTTCTAAAAGCTGTAGAGAATTGAACTCATATGTAAAGAGTAATATATATATTTTTTATTTCCTGACTGTAGTGAAACTAAAAAGCCTCACCCTTTCTTAAAACAGCTAGAGGTAGTGTTTTTCAGCATAGTATAACAGAACCAAGTGAAAGAGAAGGCCTAATCAGGCAAGTCAAGTTCAGCATATTTATAAGAAAGAAACAATGACGCAAAAAAAAAAGTATTTTTTTATTTTTAATTTTAATTATATTAAATAATATTAATATATTCATTGTTTAAAATTTTAATTGTGACTCTAAAAAAGTGACTCTGGACATAAATCTTATATTTAGGTCTTGAAAGAGATGGGTATATTCTAGCTGTTTTGTCTTTTTCAGACAGATGGGGGTCAGAATATTGATTCAATTTATATCTGAATATCGTAATGGAATAAAATTCTACTGTTTTATTTGGTTACAAAGTAATACTTAATGAGGAAATTAGTATTTACATGTTTTGATGTTATACAAAAAAATCTATGCTCTTTAAAGCTAGGGTCAGTAATTATGGAAAACTAGCATGAATTTGAATGTAGGATCTCCTCAGGACTCTGCCTAGCCCCCTCCCCCTCTTCCCTGGAGCTCCTCCCAAACTACGCCCCCCGCTCACATGGACGAGCGCCGCTGATTCGTGACCATATGACTGATTCAACTCAAAACGTTGTCCTCAGCACAACGTGTTTGTTTTGCACTACACCAAGTCATGTCTAACTCAGCGGTAAGAAAACACCAAAACATTATCATAGTAAAGTTAAACAAACAAACAAACAAACATGGCAAGTTAGTTAGTACTCACAACCCGATGTTGACTCTCGTTATTGCCCTGGATTTGTCCAAATTCTTTTTTGTTTCAGCCTTCTCTGCCTCCATCTTTCTTCTCTTCCTCTGTTTAGCTGGAGGAGAGGTAACTGGGATATAGGTAGTTTCTCTGCCATTCTCCACATAGCTGTCAAGTCTCCTGTTTTGGCCGGGACAACATTCCTCTGCCTCTCCAAACTGAGTTCTGTCACAAGCCAAACAGAGCGGTAATGCACCAGAAGGATGGATGCCAACTGCCATAAAACCGAAGAAGAAGAAAAAGCCTCACAAGAACTGCCACCTGCAGTAGCCTGGGTGGCAGTTGTCGTGAGATTAGAGCCCACAGCAGCAACAAACCAAGAAAAACTTCTCTTAAAATATAAGAGATACTGGAGTTTGGTTGGGGTTGTGGGACGGCTCGCAGCGGGCTTCCCTTATTTTAAAGCCAAAACTTGACAGGTAAGCACTCTCCAGCGTACTTGGATCCCTCTCAGCTCGGCTAAGCGCATTGAATCAGGGTCAGTTCACACCGGCAAAATGTATGCGCAGAAGGTGGGCAAAACAGCAGTACGGTATTTAATTCGTTTAAAAATTAGGAACGAATTGCAGTGATTGGTTGGTGTTTTCCCTGTTTTACTCCTGCTATAGACAGTGGCTATTTTTCGCTCTCTTTTAAGAACACATCATGCATTGATTGCCATCGGGACATAATGATCATTTTAAGCAGTATAACAAGAAGTGTATCTAAATCAAACTACCAACCCTAGCTTTAAGCATGTTGTTGGTTGTTTTGGGGAGGGCATGAAAAGATATTCATCTCGAAGGGAAGGGGGCCATGACAGAAAGCTATTGAGAACCACTGAATTAACTCATTAAGTGTAACCACAATGAGTCATTAAGTACTGTCACGATGAGTCAAACTGGTGGAGAAATCTGCAAAGAGTGCTTCATTTGGAAAAAAAGTGGAAATAATGAATTCTGTATCTCTAACTCTATTTTACACAAGTAAGAATAACTACATAGTTCTGTCATTATTTTATTTCACCCCAAAACTTTCTATCTGCCATGATTTTAAGCTCTGTTTTTTTTTGTATTGATCCTGTCCGTCGAAAACATTGTTATATGCTCTAAATAATGCAGTAAAAGTTTTGACTGCGTGGGTGTTTAGCAGCAGCAAAATTTACCTTAAAAATAAATTACATGGTTATAATAGAAAATCACGTTAAGTCTGATGGGCTTATTTTTATTGAGTAAACTCACCTCTCTTGTTGTCCTTTAACTGGTGTCTTTAGATGAGACATGAAGCTCTTCTAGTCCTGATGCTGTCTGACACTGATGCCTCCAGTCTCCTCAAGTCATGATAAATCTGGAAAAAAGGGAAATCGTCCATTACTGAGATGCTGTAATTTGACACAGGAGGATTGTGTACTGATGTGTCCACCAGCTGATCTTTAACCTTTGTGCTTTCCGCTGAGTCAAGCAGATTTAGCCTCTGCACCACTCCTCCTTCAGTCAGCCAGGACTTGGACCACCAGCAGTGTGACCCACTTTCTCCGCCTTTTCAATTACCTTTATGGTGCATGCTTGACCAGTGCTCCACGCCTAATGTGCTGCCATCACCATGATTTACCCCACTAGCAGAACAGAGTGCACACTGCACCAGGGAGACTGTTTGTTGACAGCAGTTTGGGTCGGCTTAAGATGGAGCAGAGTGATGGAGAGCATTATATGACTTGTGTCCTAATCCAAGGTTTATTTTATTATATTTATTTGTAAAAAGAGAATTTGACTCAAAGGGCAGTTTAAGTGTTTATGGATTAGTGACAGCCAGGGCAGGAGGAATTTGTCTTTTGAGTTGTCTGTCAGCCACAGGGGTATTGCTGTATGCCTGATATCTTTAAAAAAAAGAAAAAAAACTTTTAGGGATTTTCTTATGACTTTGCAAAAATGTCAATTTTACCTGAAGTATGAGCTGACTAAGTATTGGAAGTCATTGGTCAAAGGTTCTTCCTCAGGTTCTTCCCAGGCACAGTGCATTTTCTTAAATTTGCTTTGTTAGATTTTCATTCATAAGCTTTTCACAAATATCCACGTTGACTCTCACTTTTGAGGTTAAAGGTCAACGTCAATGAGTGTCACATACATCCTGTGCTGCTGAGTATAATATCTTTACAGTGCTTTGAGGGATGTTCTTTGAATAAACATCCACTCTGACTCTACGATGAACTGATCACAGAGTGGAGGACTCTGACCAAAAAAATCTCATGAATATCTTTGGGCCAGTTTTTATGGCCCTGAGTGTGTTGTCTAGGAGTGAGTGTTGCATGGCAGTTTGAGCCGTGGTGGTCTTTATTCCATTGTTTGAAAAACGCAGATTCTTGGTGCAAAGTCAGGCGAAGGGCACGTGGGGGAAGGATTTTGCACCTTAAATATATATTTAGGTGTGTTCTGGGTGTAACATGAATGAAACCAATCAGCTCTCCCTTTGAGGCATTGTGCGGTGGCCGGCTGGAGTTTTGGTATTTACAGTACATGCAGGACTCCATTGTTTGGTCAGAATTTCTGCTGGATCATTTAATTCATCTCCTTTTTTACTGTGTCACTTAAACACAGAGCACACACAGGACAGTGTCTGAAATATGGTGATACTCAGACTAGCATTCCAAAGCATCAGAAAAGTCAAAAAGACGAGTCGGAGACTTCAGTATGAATATAAAAGCCACACCTCATTAATTATTCAAATATAAGGTTCAGACAGGGAACTGTTGGCATTGAGTATTTCTTTATCATTTTCTCTACTGAAACCACTGGCTCTATTCTCTATTGTGTGTAAAATACACTGGACAGCCTGTATTATCATCTTTTAGCACAATTACTGGTGGTATTCCTAAGTATGTATACACATTTATGTGACTCAGTGTTGCATGAGAATTTTTTAATTGTGTCTGTATGTATCTTTTTTCCAGGGGTATTACATGCAGCAGAGTAGGCACAGGTTTAGCACATTTAGCTGCTCTTTAAAAGGCCATTCTGTCTCCCAGCTCTATATTCCTTTATAATACTGAATTGAACTTAACAACAAATGCTCTGATATAAAACTGTGGCGTGCATGTGCTGTTGTGCATGTGTTTATGTGAAACCAGCTCACTTAGTGTTTTTGATCTTGTGGATGTGTGTCCATCTCTTTAATGTATCTTCAGTATAGCAAGAACACTGCAGCTCAGACTCAAGACTTTAGACCAGGTTTTTAAGGCGCAGTTATTTTCTACATCCCCAGCATAGGAACGGCCCAGCTTTGCATCTGACCAGTCCTCATTTTTAGACAAATACACCTCTGGGTGTAAACAAGGCAGGCAGCAGTTCAAGTTTTAAATTAATTTTATGTCTTGTTTTTTTATCTCTGTGGTTGCTGTTGCACCTGTGAGCTTACATAATAAGATCATTCTCACTCTGCAGAGGTATGAGCTCTGAAACACCTGCCATCCTTACAAGGATAAACAGCAAAAATCATCCCCAGTTGGTAGTGTTGGATTATCTTTTCTTTATAATAACAGAATTTAAATGAACAAAATCCCTCTTTTATACCTTGTTATACAAAAAGGCTTAGTTTATTTCACAAATTGAAACAGCTTTTTTTCTTTTAAATGAATCTGAATCCCAGACTCTGCTCCGTGTGTTTAAGGAGAGGAGGGGTGAGGATTAGGTAAGGTTTGTAGATTTTGCATCTTAGTGTAGTGCTGCATAATTCAATACATTTAAGAACATGATTAAGAGTCTGTAGCCTCGCTAGTAGGGCTTTAAATCAGTAATTAGGCAGAATAAGGCTTTGAGTTGAATACTAATGCCAGCATGCAATTGCATCATAAGAGCTGTTCTTGAACATGTTTGACATCCTGATGTAGAGTGTTAACATATATTAGCAAATATTTACTTATTAGTATTTAGCTAAAGTAATAGCTAAAACTGACTGCTTATATCCTCATCTATTATGCTGTTAAAGCGAAGGAGTAAAGTCAAACTCCTCCAGGTTTGTTGTTTTCAGCTCTGTGTTCACATTGACTGGACAGTGCCCACTGTAGCTTGTTTTGTACATGTTTGTCTTTATATGAACCCCTTACTCTCCAACTGCCAGGCCTTTTACCACATGGTAGAGGAAAGCCTTGCAATTTTTCTAAGGTGGAAGAATCATGTACTGATTACCTTATTAAACATGGTTCGTTTGTAATCTTTGTTTTAATTCTGTTTTTAAAACCTAAGCTGTTTCCAGTTTTTCTCTGTTTTTAGATCCCACTTAAAGAATTTTTATTTTATCACCTGAAGAAGTGCCAACCCCTTATGACATCATAAAATTGACTGTTTTAGCACACATTTTCTGAAAGGTGGAGCAAGCCATGGGCACATCATTGTTTAAAAAGCATTTAAAATTGTGTCTTGTGTCAAATGTGATCTTCATGACAAAGTATTGGTTATTACCTCCGCCATGGAGGTTATGTTTTTGCCGGCGTTTATCTGTCTGTCCGTCTGTTTTTCTGTTTGTGTTCAAAATAACTTGAAAAGTTCTAAACGGATTTGGATGAAATTTTCAGGAATTGTCAGAAATGGGATATGGAAGAACTGATTAAATTTTGGGGGTGATCCGGATCACCGTCTGGATCCAGGAATTTTTTTAAGGATTCTTTAAAGGATAAGTTTGGTTTTTTGACACCTGGACCTTATTTTTAGGATTAAATACACTCGTAGACTCACCCAGACAATTTTGGCGGAGCTCGGAGCCGTTTTCGAGCAATTTAGATTCATCCAACGGCATTTTTTCTCATGCCATAGTAGCAGACGGGGCCAGAAATCGAAGCCCCTAAATTAGACATTATCTGCTGCGAAACTCGATCATTTCAGCTACATTTTATAAATGAATGGCCAGTGTTATCACCATGTCAGCTCAACTTCGTTGTTATGGACATCCGGGGCGTTACAAGGATGGGTAACTTTTGGTGACATCATAGACAAGAACATGAGTAGAGCCGCTGTTGTTGCTAGGCGACACGGCTACACGGCTATTTTTGTGCAACATGGCGGAATATTTATCCGATGTAGAAGTGTCTGACGACGACTATGAGTATAATGGATACCTGTATCGTTATGAGCCAGAATATACCGACAAGGAGCTATTTGAAAGGAGGATGCAGAGGGAAAGAGCCGAACAGCTGGCCAGAGAACAAGCAACCACTGCACGTCCATGAATGGGGGCTAACTGGTGGTGTTGTTGTGGACATTGCACGGCAATGGCAACAGAGGAGGAGTGCCTTTGCTGCTCAGAGTGGGACTTGAGACCAGAGGAAACACGTATTGATGCCCCCCAAAATACGATTTCTGGCCCCGTCTGCTACTACGGCATGAGAGAAAAACACCGTTGGATGGATCTAAATTGCTCGAAAATGGCTCCGAGCTCCGCCAAAATTGTCTGGGTGAGTCTACAAGCGTATTTAATCCTAAAAATAAGGTCCAGGTGTCAAAAAACCGAACTTATCCTTTAACATTGCCAGATAGGACCATTTTCGCCAAAGTGGACCGAAGCTGCTTGGCGGAGGTCTGCGCTCTCTGAGTGCTTTTCTAGTTGAAATATTTTTCTACAGGGTAAGTTGATGGAACAATCAAAGTCAGGGTAACATCTAATTAAATAATCCTCAGGAGTTTGAGCGGACATGTCTGATGTCTTTCAAGAGATATTTTAGGAGATCATTGAAGTTGAAAGGAACTGTCCAAACAAAACTTTTCTGACTGTCCGCCCTGTAATTTAAAAAAAAAAAAAACGGATGACCGAGCTCAGTAATTTCTGGTTGCACTTTAAAAAGTTGATTGATTGCAAGAGTTGGAAAGGGTCTAAAATGTGTGTATGGTCTGATAGACTGCAAAACTGAATTGCCCTTTGGGATAAGTAAAGTTGTCTGATCTGACCCTGAGTCTAAATCGGATTATCGTTTTTTCTGCAGGCTGTCAAAATAAGGGATTTACCTACAACTTAGAGGTCTGAAATGACCGTTCATAACTGAAGAACAGTCTAAACATTTTTCAAACTTTAATCAACCAGGTATGAACTGAAGCTCTGGAGCTGTGATGGCAGAGTAATAATCTGTATATTCATCTCCTTGTAATTTTTTCACTCTTTATATTGTATTCCTCACAGTCTGATAAAATTTAAATGTCTCATTTTGTAAGTGTGTATTACTTTTTCATTTTGTTATTAATTTTGTGCATTCCTGCCTTAAACAGAGAGGACAGGACAGTGGAAAGACAGGAAAGTGGAAATAGAAAATTAGAATGACACACAGGAAAGAGGTCCCAGGTTGGATTTGCACCTTGAACGCCCACACAAGGATGACAGCCTCTATATACTGGGCAGAAGGATGTAACTGCTTGGCTTCTGGCAACCTTTAAGAGATGTGCTTGAGTTTAATCCTTAAGACATGTATGAGTGAGGACTGACTTTGATGACTTGAGAAGATTTTCTTATATATAGCTGCTATATTACCCGCTTGGACTTAGGATAGACTGCAGCTCCAAATTTCCCTTGTCAAAAGTCACTTAGCAACAGCTCTCACCTTGACTCTCAGCTCCTTTAGCTGCACATCCACAGCTGCCCTGTGCTCTGCCTCCTCCTGCTGCAGCCTGATCAGCTGTCGCTCCCCTGAGCTTACGCCACCACTCAGCATCGCGATGTTGGCTTCACACCTGAGATAATAAGTGAGGAAGAAGAGGTGGAACCAATGAATGAGACAAAGGAGAGTATGGAGAGGTATGAGGACAGGGAGAAGAGAAAAATGTGGGAGACAACAGAGAGAGAGCCTTACTGAAAATCGTGCGCAGTTTTGATGTCACACTGACAGGCAGATAGATGGCGAGAAATAGGGAATCTGCCCTCGGTCATACTTTCCAAAACTAGTAAAGAAACCAAAGAAGAGCCATGCTGAGTGCTAATCAGTCAGTTGTGTAATGCAGAGAATTTAGAGGATATTTGTTTGACATTTTTTGATTAATCAGGGAGCTTGTTTGGTTTAATTAGTTTAAGAATGATCTGTATTAAGAAAGCCTCTTTTTTCTATAGAGATCAACAGGCCTCGGGTTACAAACATGAATGAAAATGTGAAAACGCGTACATTTGTAGACATTTTTGCAGTTTAATGTAATGAACAGATTCTTGACAAATAGTTGCAGATTATTACACTCAACTTTATTTATGTAACAACATTTATTATCAAGGATTTGTTCAATCAATCTTTTTTACTGTTATCAGCATTATATGATGCTTTCTTCATGATCTTAATTTAATATTCAATCTTTGTCCGCATATTCCGAATTTTCCTCCATCAGAGTGACAGTGAATGTGTATCACTGTGATTATTATGATAAAATACTGTGTATGCTCTATAATCAAGTCAAGCAGCTAATTATTGAGATACCCTTTGAAAATCTGGATTATTACCCTGTGGATTTCTGCAGCCTGGCCATTAACAGCTTCACCAACCAACACAGCTCATCACAAACCAGCGGCACTTCACTTACTAGATTATGTATTACTTATGTACAAGGGGTCATTACACAGAGTAGGTGAGGTTCCTCTACAGCTGTTATTGGACCATAAATCAGCTGTTTGTGTTATAATAAGCTTCTCTGCTAGATGTATCAATCAGTCATCGCAGGGGAGAGTATTTAAATGAATCCAGCTTCACAGTACAATCACAAATTCTCATTGAAGTCTTGTGAAGCAGAGAAAAAGATGACACCTGGAAATTGACCCGCACAGTCACAAAATAATGAGCATGTGCCTATCAGAATGTAGAGTGTGTTCAGACCTTGAAACTTCACACTGGTGAGGAGAAAAAAAATAATGAGTGCATGTATATGTAGCTGTGAAAGTGCCTAAGGTTTTTTGCAATAATGGATTTAAAGTTGTGTAGAGTGGAAAAAGCAGCTAGACAGGACTCAGGATAAACAGTTTCAGTTTATCAGAGAGATAGAAAGGCATTCAGGATATCAGCAAGTTACGTTTGTGAAAGGGGCCATGTACATAAATGTTGCCATATAAGGCACTTTTTTAATCTGCAGTCCTTTTGCAGGCCACCATATTAAACAACACAAAGTTATGAAGTAGCACTGGGTAAACTAGGCAACAGCACACATACCACAGAGTTTAACAGAGCAGCACGTTACAGATAAACACAGCTACACCAGCAGCAGAATTAGGGTACCACTGCTTGATGGTTGCTGTACCACATCCAAAAACTGTTTTATTTTATTAACATAAGAAGAAGAAAGCTGTATGTCCAATGAGTCCAATGACACCCCTGAGGTGCTAAAACAACATTTCTGTTTCTCTTAGTTAACCATCCTCTGTCTCTTTCGTAATTTGTCGAAAACCAAATAAAAAAACAGTGTTGCATTTGTTCACTGTTCCGAACACTTAAACGATTAAACTCTCTGCCTCAATGCACCTTTAGTTTGGTATAACTTCAGCACACTGCATAACCATCCACTGGAGTGAATTAGCGCCAAAACTAGCGATGGACCAATTCCAAAAATATAAGCTGATGTAGATACCAATGTACAAAAATTGATCAATGCTGATGCCAGTGTTTTTCTAATAACCTTTTTTTGCATATTTTCCCAAAATGCTAACATTTTCTCTATTTTTATGATGAAAAAAGACCAGAGTTTGTCCATAAGGGCATATTCAATGCCCAGTGAAAAAATATTCTTGGAATCAGCAGTTACGTGGGCCAAATGTCAACTTAAATTCATATGATACAACAGATAAACATCTGAAACTGGCTACTGTTCGCCCCAAATTCATTTGTTGAAACTAATGAACTGATGTGAAACCAATGCAGATGTGAATCCCTAAACAAAACAAAGGGGCTTGCCAGTGTGAAAATTAGGCATTGTTGATTTGTTTAGTACGTTGAACAATCACCTTAATATTGTGGCTTTTATCTCTTTCCTAAAATCCAGTTAATTGCACAGGGCTCTTGCAGCAATGTATTGCCTAGCTCCCATGCGAGGGCTTTCCGTCCATGGGCAGAGCTGATTGAAATTGTTGTATTTAATGTATTTTCTGTTGAAATTAACCTCATTCAACTCCACTTTAAAAATACTGAACGATCCCTTAAACGTCTACTGATAAAACATTTTTATTTTTAGTTGAGCTCTGCTCATATTGATGGGAATTTCAGCTATTTTTAAGTGATCCAGGTCTTTTGGCCTACTCAGTAAAAAGAAAGTCTTATGGCTTTGAAAAACCACTGAATTTAGTACATTGTTGGCATCCCTTATTATTAATCACTAGCTCTAATTGGAAAAATTAAACAGTCTCTGAAGTGGAGGCTAGCTATTGTCATTCACATGAAAGATTTGGTTCTTGAAATGATTACTTTTAAATTAATTAAACTTAAACTTCACATCAGTATCACACAACATGATGCTCAAGTTGCCTTTTAGTCTATCCAGTCCCCCACACGGTTTATTTATTAAATTTGTTATACCACTGTTTCTTTTTATTGTGTTTTTATGACAAAAGGAAGGAGATGTCACTTGAAACAGTAAAACATGTCAGATTTGAATAAGAAGAAACAAGTTGTGTTCAGAAACAAAGGAGAAATTCAGTTATGTCTTTTATCCCTCGCTGTTTTGTACTTTTTTGCCTCATGAAAACATAGAACAGGCTGTTCACTCTAACTCCCTTCCCTGTCCTCTTTCTCACAACTGTCCTCCTCAGGGTGAGAGGCTGTCATTATAGGGGTAAGATAATGTTGTCACCACTGGGAGCTTGCATGTTCAGAGCTTCTGTTGCAGTGGCCACCAAGGTTGGCAAAAGCAAAGGGACGAATGTGTGTGTGGGGGGGTCAGACAGATGACTTCTCCTTTTTGTTAGAACTCAAGTGTCTTATGTATGTTTTTGATTGTGCAAAAGACATAAAATGTACTGTTTTAGCCACAAAGGAAACCAAAGCCGGCATAATCCAATGTGACTTACTTTATCCTAAGGAGCAGTGTTATATAATCAGTGATGACAGAGTTGACCATCTTTTGTTCAGAATTTCAGATTGACATTTAATCTGCAGATGTAATTGCTGTATGTCTTTATGTCTTTTGATGCCAGGCATTGAACTTTAGCACCATAAAGCACTAATGTCCCAACACTTCACCTTTGTTGATGATAGCAAAAGTAAATGTTCAATGGGCTCACCAACAATGGGAGGGGCCAAAGTGGTCTGGTGAAATGTGAGTTGGGTGGCAGCCGAAGGCGGGGACCTTGGTGTTCCCTTCCCTGGCTATAGAAGCAAGGTCGCCTCTCTGGTGGGGATGGAGCCTGAGCTGGCGCACAAGGTTGAGAGGTTCTGACTAGATCTAGTCGGACTCACCTCGACACATAGCTTGGGCTCTGGAACCAGTACTCTTGAAAAGGGTTGGACTCTCTTCCACTATGGAGTCTGGTGAGAGGCGGCGGGCAGGGGTGGCAGTACTTGTTGCCCCTAGGCTCGGTGCCTGTACATTGGGGTTTACCCTAGTGGAGGGCCTCCGCCATCGGGTGTAGGGACAGATCCTGACTGTTGTTTGTGCTTATGCACCAAACAGCTGGCCTGAGAACTCCTCAGGATCCCCCAGGAAGAGCTGGAAGAAGTGGCCAGGGAGAGGGAAGTCTGGGCTTCCCTGCTTAGGCTGCTGACCCCGCGGCCTGACTATGGAAAAGTAGAAGATACGATATGGTACTTATAATTTAACTGATTAGCTCTGTCCCTGCATAACTCTGCAGAATTAACTTAATTATTATTGTGGCCAGTATAAGAATTTGCAAACACTATGTTTGAATATTAAAAGATGATTGCTGCAGATTTGGTCACCAGTTGCCACTGTAAAAGTATTAAATGTTACAGAGATAGACCCCATTACTGTCTTAAGGGAAATATATATTTTAAAAATCCTGTCCCTTTCTACATCAAACTAAAATAAAATATGTACTGAATGTAAGTGGAGGCTCATTAACAAAGTTATCAATGCCTTTATGCATCAATAATTACCAAAAGCGTTCATAAATATTGTTATTGGCATCTTTCCTGCTGGGAAGAATTTAAAAACACTTACTGGATGCCTTTGTTTGGAACTATTGACAACCATGTGACTTCAAAAGCAGCCAGATAAAAGAGTTTCGTAACTTTCTTCAACAGCTCTGTGCCAATTTTGCGCCTGACCCCCCAGATATTTAGACAAACACACCTCTTTCAAACAATCAGTCAAACAGCATGGGTGCTGGGTGTATAAATGACACATGCGTCAGGTGGATACTGGAGAAGACATCTGTGCTTCATACGATGGGGCCGATTGTGTTTAGTTACCATACATGTCACTGGTTCATTTTTTTTTTTAAACGTTACTTATCATTGGGCCTATATTGCCAAGTACAGATTACTTATATCCCTAAAGTACTATAACAATTATAGTAAGGCTTATGAGCTTATGTTGCAATGTTGAGACATAGACCAAGGTTTGAAAATCACTGTGAAAGAGGATTGCTTAGTTTCTTAGATGCTGCAAAATACTGATAAAGCAGAGGGAAATTACTCACCAACTATTCAGGAACAATCACTCTGAAGGATTTCAATATGTGTGCGAAGAATCTGTGATAACCCATCATTAAAGAGACAACCCTCTGGCTTATCATCAGTGCAAATATTGACTTTGTGATGAAGGCTGTGTATCAGCTCAATGTCCTCCTTCCTGTACAGAAAGGAGGATTTAGCTTTTAGACATTCGTGCCATAAAGGTTTAGGGTTTTTTGCTAAACAAGTGTAATTTTTAGAGCTTAGTGAGTGCTTGACTTGCAGTATTTATCTCACCACATACTGAGTACATCCTTCTTTTTCAGATTATACTGACAAAATCTGTGTGGCAAGGACTCAGGCGCTGCAGCATTCTATCAGGTGTAATCAAATCAGCTGTGAGTTTGTAGTCGTGAGTGTGGGTGTGTGGTGCATATCAAAAGAGACGAGGGGGAGAAAGGGATGCAGATAAAAGAATGAACAGACAAGAAATGGAGAGAAAAAAAGCAGAATCTGTACAGTTTACAGTAGAATTTATCTGTAAAATATATTGCAAGATACTTTTCTTGCTCCCCACTAACCCCTCCATATACCTGTATGTCCTTGCTGAACTGCTTAACAATGTGTGTAATAGTCAGTATGTGACTTGCTAACAGCTTGCGGGACAGAACTTCCACCTGGATGGAGCCTCGGGTGGACTGCAGTCCTGCTGCCACCTCCTCTTTGATCCTGAAGCCCGCTTCACCGCCAACGTCCTCTCCTGACCAGCCTCCAAGACATCTGACCTTTACCAGGAAGCCATCAAAAACAGAAAAGTCTGTAAAGTAGAGGAGCTCATTAGAATTGACTTTGGTAAAAGAAAGATTTTTGTCGCGGGCAAGGTCATATTAAGTCCTTAGCTCTGGATTCACAGGAATTGATTAGGATTACAAATGATACAATAACAGGATGGCCCAGAAGAATAAAAGAGAGATGATTTGATTTGACTGTAATGCCTTTAGGTCACTTTAAACCACATCTTTCATTTCACCTTTGTTCCTGACCCTTTAAGTCAGTGTCACTCTGCCTGATGGTGATGTGGATTAAGGTTTGATGTGATCAATGTGATTCACAGCTGTATTAAAAGGTCGCTGGTGGCCTACAACTGTAATTCAATTCAATCAGAAACGAAGAGAACCGATGTACCTTTCAGATACAGAACAATTTAAGAATAAGTGACCCACAGGGAATAAAAGAACCTTAAAATGCAAGAATGGTGCAATCGTAAAGATAGTGAAGGTGAATGTTGACACAAGATAAAGGAGTTTAATCAGAAGAGGTTAACTGCTGTGATTCTTGCAAGGCTGTAACTTTGACTTCTGTGAAATTCTTCCTCCTTGAAATGAAAATACAGGGCTCTCAAATTATTAATTTTTTCCAATAAAACTCATTTCTGGTCATAATTTGTGATTTAGGGCAGCATGATGGCACATCAGGTAGAGTGCATGCCTCACAGCAAGAAGGTTGCTGGTTTAAAACCTGTGTTGATCAGGGCCTTTCAGTGTGGAGTTTGCATGTTCTCGTGCATGCGTGGGTCTCTCCCATAGACCAAAAACATGCTCATTAGGTTAATTGGTGACTCCAAATTGCCATTAGGCATGAGTGTGAGCGGGAATGGTCGTCTGTTTCTCTGTGGCCCTGCAATCAGCTGGTGACCGGCTCGTGGTGTATCCTGCCTACTGCTGAATGCTGGGATAGGCTCCAGCTCCCCCAACCTCCAAAAACAGCGTAGATAATGGATGGAGGTTTTGATTTGTCACATCTTGTTTTATGCTTTGACTTAATCACTTTACATTAGAAATAAAAGTTGATTTTTATCTTGACAGTGTGCGGTGTTTATTACCTGGGTCTTTGATCTATGAAGAAAATCTTCTGTATTGTATTGATTATTTTATATTTATTAATCGTATCAACACTGTACTTATGGATAAGCTTTTAAGATCTTAATATCTGAAAGACAGGTTTTCTTTTTTGTTTTTTTTACCGCATTTGCACTTTTCAGGAGTTCCAGTTTAGTTGCTCTTTCTGCGGAAGTAACCTGGAAAAGGTCAACAGCAAGGGATGTACTTGTCTTTGGCCTTGCTATTGCATTTCGTCAGCTAGTGTCATGAGTGCTCTACAGTAGGGGGGAACACAAGGAGTTCGGGTTATATGAAACTTCCTGATGTCAGAGAAGCAAACTATGAATATTGCATTCATTGTACTACTTCTTAGATTAAATTTAACAAAATAAAGTAATAAAATATCAGACTCATCTTGAGTTACTAGTGGTCAGTCTGTCCCATTAGGACCATCTGCGCTTGGTCTCTACATTTTCCTTTGTGCACCAGAATAACTGTCCCAGTGTTTGAAGAGTGACGGTGTTGACTGGTGGCTTCAGCAGACTGCGTTAGTCAATGTAACAACGCAAGAAAAAACAGAGAGAGTCCTCTTAATGGCCCTGGGTATTGTTCCAATTCCAAAGTCAAAATAAACTCATCAGTTCTATGTACTTAATGGAAAACTAATCTAATACAAACACAAAGTCAATTGTAAGTTATCACTTTACAAGGACACTTACTAAACTGATACACCAAACTTATTTCCATCATGATGGAAGTAAGGCAGTCAGGTTTAAACTTTGACTTCTGAAACTGAATTTATATGTCATCTGCTAAATTTACAGACATGTTTGTCTTTGTGTTGACTGAATAACAGATTGTTCAGGTGTGGAGAATTGTGGACTTGATTTACCAGTTTGTCTTCAAAACTCCTGTGATGTTTCTTCTGACTGATTCCACAGTTCATCTTGCACCCACGTCACTGTGATTCTTAAAGATGAGCAGAGTTGATATGCTTAATGGGACAAGAGACAGCCACTATACATCTTAGTAGTTACCAGCAAGTATATATCCAGCCTTAAGAAAAGAGATCTATTCAGATCTATGACTCTCTTCTTTTATGGGTAAAATCTGCCTTTATTTTGAAAAAAAGGTAACAACAGAATCTTTATCAATATAAGAACTTGCTACAGTGTAGAAAACAATTATAAAGCTGTTGAAGTAAACATTACAAAAGGGAAATGTCTGATTTCACAAGATGCAGACTATATGTTATAGTGGGAGACATAGGTGAGTGAAATCCAGCTGATGTCCTCCTACGTTGTCTTTGCTACATTGTGCCTAAGCGACACTACAATTTAAACAAGCACTTCTAACTTCAGGCCTGGTATTAATTGTGTTTAATGCATTAATACTGAAAGCCCTAGAAAAAAAAGAATGTTACAGACTTTGGTGTGATAAAATTTACTCCACTCTGGCATAAACAAAATATATAATTGTGAGAATAAAAATCTAAACAATGCAAGTTAACTTTTTTTTTTTTTTCTGAGACTGTCAGATCTTTTGTGTTTTATCCATTAGTTCTCACAGGTCTGAGTTATTGTTCAACTGGAGCTCTTCAGTTCATGTGTTTGTGTTGACACTTGGTCACTGTGGGTTCCTTCAGTAGGCTGTGCCTGCCCGAGAGCTACTGTGAATTTGTCTACACAGTATTGTAAAAAAAAAATGTGTGGACTCTGTGAAACAGGAAACCAGAGCTTTAGTTGGAATAGCACTTTTATTTTGACCGCAACGCAAAACCCGACCAGTGTAAAAACACAAAAGAAAACTCTCACTGCAGCAGTTTCACAAGTAAAGAACAAACATTTAACTTGGTGCCCATATGACAGGCATGGTTGATTTGTTTCTACATACGTTTAAATACCTTGAATATAAGTAACATTGTCCTATAGCATTTGGGGTTTTATGCCCTTGTCTACTTGAAGCATGCAATCAATTATTACACACCTTAATAAAGTTTTCATAGTTACATGTGTTTTACTTTAGTTTGTGGACTTTAAAAACCAAAGCCTCCTGGTGTGACCCTTTTAATGTAACTAAATGGGCCTTATTACAGAGTAAAACTTATTATTGGATGAATTAGTTCTTGTTCCAGAACATGTTACATTTCCCACTTTCCCCCATAAGTACTTTCAAAATAAGACTCAAATATGGATGCAGAATTATTGCTTGTGCAATTCCAATAACACAATTACCTTTAAATGAGCTTAAGTAATTCATTAAAATTACTTCTGTTAAATTATCTTGCAAAGTCTTCAAATAGTAGGTGGAGTGGTGAGGTTGACAGCAGGTGATGATGGACCTATGATGGACTCTTAACACTGATGCTGGTGATGTTGATGGGATGAGATGAGGGGTGGACGTCTCAGGGGTTGCGCCTCGACAGTGAAGAGATGGATTGCAGGTTTCAGAGGTGGAGGAGGGGTGCAGTCATCTCAGTTAAATGACAAGCTCAACTGAGGAGAGAGCGAGCAGGTGTTAGAATTTGACAGCAGTAGGGTGTTAGGCAAATAGAGTCTGAGGAGAAATATATTTGGTTAAGTACTTAAAGAATAAAAAACTAAAATCAGCTGTTCACCTGAGGAAGACGAGGGGGAGTGACAGTAATGAATAATGACTAAATGTATAAATGATTATGAAGCTATCCTGCTTCCTTGAGGAATGCCTCACAGTTTTGTTTAAATGGGTCTCACTGACCTTGACCTTTGACCTATGAACTACCAAGTTTGACGTAAGTCCTTCAAAGCATTCTTGATTTCAACAAGAATGACCCTGATGGGCAGACAACTAAAGACCAAATGTAACCAGTGCAGGAGCTGGATTCACTGGAGTTGGTCAGATCTCTGGCAAGTGACCTCACACAATTTGACTGGTCAGGCATTTAGTATGATGATGTTGCATAGTGTGAACCATTGTACGTAGGAAACTTTGTGGATGTGTGTATGTCTTACCAGATAGACGAGGAGTCCTGTGAAGTGAAATTACAACATCAAATGTAGTTTCTAATAGTTACTACTCTAAAGTAAAGTTGCAGTCCAGTTAAGCCAATGAGTGTGTTTATGCCTTTTGATATGTGTTACAGTTAAACTAGCTTCTGATCAAATTAGCTAACAAAGTGGTCAACGAAATTGGGATTAAAACCTAGAGGGTTTGATTGATACCTTAAAGATGCAAGATGATACCTTGTTTTTACTGATAGGTCATTTTTCATCTTGTTTTACCAAAGGCTCCCTTTTAGTATTGAACACTGTCCTGGTAAAGAGGGAGCTTTGCCTAAAAAATGGGAAATCAGCAAAGATAATTTGTACTAATACGGGGAGCCAAATAGAAACAACCAAAAGTTTCTCACAGGATCTTTAAATAAGTCATTTAGCAGATGTTTATTCCATTATATAGAGAACAGTATACAGCTGTTCGTAGCCACACTTAAGTAAATACACTCAATCCAATCTGGCTCTGATTTTTTTTTGTGATTAGGACCCATTTAAGGATGCTCGTGAGTCAAACATTAAGATTATAATTACCTAAACACTGCCGTTTGACTTCCTGTGTCATGACAGGGAGCACCATTGCAGACATTGTACTGATGTTTGGAAACAGCAACACTGTAAATAATCGATCCATCTCTGTTTTTCATTGCACTCAGAGTGACACCAGCCATCTCACATTCAGCCTTTCTCTGTCTAAATGAACCATGAGCGGTATGATTCAGCACCTGGAGTACAAATGACCTCATCATGCTTCATTTAAACGTGCCCTCGCCTACAGAATCCCTCAGGATGCGTCAATCTGTTTTCTCTCTGAGTTACCCACAGTTGCCCTGATCTTTTTTTGCAGGATGTTGTGTGCACATTCCCCCCCCTTACACACACGCTGTATTCTACTCTTATCAACAGGAGCAGGATCATTAGGCAGAAAGGCCGGCTCACTGCAGGCTCATCAGTTATCCACGCCGGGCTGGTAGAAAAGGCAACGGTTGCTGAAAGGAAGTGTCTGGCTCACACTCTCACATCTCCATCTACTTAAATGAGAGAGTAGGTTCATAGTGATGCCAGTGTCTTCCTGGTTGTATTTTTCAAGTTTTTTGTTTCATACCCAGGATACAAAAAACTTGTAATATGCTTTTGATGCATGCAATGGTTTGTATCATCCATCCATGTAACTTAGACGTGCCTCTATGTAAAAGATAGTTGCAGAGGTTAAATAGAAGTCATTGTTGCGCTGAATCATACACCTCTGAAGGCTCATTTTCTCATTATTGAAGGGTCAGGGCTGCAAGCTAGCAGCAGATGGCTGTGTCATATACTCATTATCACCCCTACAAGTGATTACAAGGTCACATCATGATCGATTTATATGAATACAAATCCAAGAAAGCTGCATATAGGGCAACAGTTGAGTAAGCATCATAATCACCTCTGTTTTACTGACTATAATTTTTCATCATCAAAGTTTACTCTGCGACCTCATGGCAGTTTGAAGCATTCATTCTTGTAACGACTGTCTCCAGTGTGTTTGTTTACGGGCTCAGTGTTTATCAGGGGGAAAGAGCAGGCCCGCGCTGGATTAGGGGGCCGGAGGATAAGACGTAATGACTTTTAATACAAACTCACAAACACACACAGCAGCAGTACAGAATCCTCAGATAGAGAGGAGGCTGCTGTGCACTGCCTACTCGCTGCTATATGTGGGTGATGGCATTCGCTGAAGCCTGACCTATTTGACAGGTTGAACATATCCAGACTACAGTGCAGAAAGAAATAAAGATTCGCATGTCACAATGGGGAACAAGTCTTAAAATCCCTCTTTAGGTTTCAGGCTTACTCACAGCTCTGGACTCACCAAGGTCACTCCTGTGTGAGGGTTAATAAAGAGGCTGGAAAAAACCATGCACTGAGAAGTGGATTTTACCAACAGGCAAAGTGGGCAAGGGTAGATGGATGCTGGAGGCTCCGTACTCTATGAAGCTGTAAAATGTGATTATCAGTGACATCACACATGAGGTGTATGTCTAAAATAATTTTAATTTATGAGACATAAGATGTATTTACTCAAGCTAAACACTGCCTTTTTTGCAAAATTAGGTTTGAAATATTAGCAATGTCTGAATATGACGATAAATATTCACTGCAACTTAAACAGGAAGGTAATATTTGAATAAAATACGTTCAAACATTGTCAACCACTCTGAGCAATTCAGGATGGCATTAAGTTGTTTGCAGTAGCTTGCAAAATAGTGCAATTTATTACTTACATAATGTGCAAAGAGTCAAGGCCTCACCATCTTGTGGAAAACAAGGGCTTTTGTTACATGCTGGTTGGAGCCCAGGTATGCGCCTCTGTCTCACCATCCTTTATTGACACAGCAGTACTGAAGCTCTACAGAGCAGTGAAACAAAATGTTGAATAAAGGCCGAGCACATCAGAGCGGGTTGCATTTCCTTGCAATATCAGTCTCTGGGTTTTATATTTTATGGAATCCTGTCCTTTTTTTTTAATTTTGATCTGAATAAACATATTAAGAATCGCAAGAAATTGGAATTGAGACTTGAGTATGGTGATAATATTGCATCAACTTATATGAGAAATTTAAAAAGCATCTGGAGAATATCTTGAAATTTTTTGAAATCCTGGACTAAAATGTAGTTAGCTAACTCACTGTATTTGTTTGCTTTTATTTAATGTTGTCGACATACCTGTCTGCATACTGGCAATCTAGACAGTAAAATACCTGTATTTGATGTGTATTCTAGCAATCATGTATTTTTTTTTATGATTTCCTTTTTTTTTCCTTGAAAATCTCACAAACTTAGTGCTTCTTCGTTTCACTCTTTTGACTGAAAATATTGCAAGCAACCGCCAGCACCCTGCCAAATTATTTTGAAATTTTATTGCTTTAGTAAGAAAATTTGTTTTTAAAAAATAATTTAATGAGAAGAAAATGCAAGCAAGTTTTAGTGTTTCTTCAATAAGAGGAAACTGTCCCCTCTCCAGTTTCAGATACTTGCCAAAAATTGCCATTTTTTTGCAGTTAAGACAGTGCTCTCCCTCTTTTGGTTGGAAATGTGATTGAATGTACGTTTCTGCACATTAGAAGCCCCTTAAAAGCCTCAAAATATTTATCCACACACTTTGATTTATTATTTAATGGTCATGGGGGCCTGATAAAGTTCTGCCCAGGCCCTCAAAAACACTGAAACCTCCTCTGCACAAATGAAACGACATACAGACTCAGATGGTTGTGACAGTAGATGCAAGTCTGAATCACAAACATTTCCACGAGGCATTGAGGGTTGCATTATGCAATCACCAGCATACAGATTATCCAGTCAAGTGAGATAGTTGGCCAGAGGGAGGCGCGGTGAAGCCTGCGTCCTGCATTTGTTTGTGAAACAATTAAAAGGGAAGTTTGACTGAAGCCTGGTAAAGCTCAGTGGACAGAGCAGAGACAAGAAGACATCTAAAGTGGGCATTTATTAAGCACTTATCCTGCTGAAGCCACTGCATGTGTCCAGCGGAGAGGAGGTATATCTTCAGTGCGTGCGCTTGTCGTGCTGCACAGTGTGTGTCATAAAATCTACATTGCCGGCAAAGGCTTTGTGCAAAGCTCTTTGTGGGACTAACAGCCTTTCATCAGCACTCTGCGCGTCTCCTTGTTGGCGCTCTCTAAACTGATCATCAGTGGAAGTGCTCCCGAGCTGCAGCAGCCCAACTGTGACATCCCTCCACCACCACCAGCAGCACTCAGAGTGTGCCCAGGCTGGCTGGCTGCTGCACAGGAACCATGGAGCAAAAATCAGCCAAGGATGAGAGCCCCTCCAAGGGACAAGAGTCTCTTTCCTACCAACGGAGGATGTGGAAGAATTTCCAGGAGAAGACCAAGCCCTGGCTCAGTCCGAAACTGGGCTCGGAGCGTCGCGGTGCCGGGGGCGCGGAGGGCAGCAAAAAGGAGTCAGGGTTATGGATGTTTAAGAGGAAAAAGAAACAGTTGGACCGGGTCTTCTCGTCGTCCCAGCCGAATCTGCACACAACGCCGGTGTCTTTTCAAGGAGATAAACAGACCCTTGGGGGTGATGCGGTTCCGGGGACCAGCAGCGATGGGCAGCCTCTGCTGCATCCCCTTGGCGCAGCTTCTGGAGCCACGGGGAGCAAACCTGAACTGACGGCGCACGGTAGTCCTAAACTGCCCGTCTCTCAGCTGATCATGTACCAGCAAAAGAGTTCCTCTCTCGGATCGGCATGCTTCGAGAAGCTGGTTGTGGACCCGGCCGTGATGCTGGGAGAGGAGGAGCAGCTGCGTAAGAACGCGAGCGATTCTGTGAGTATAGATCATGTGGTGAAACAAGCATGAAGGTTATATGTTCCCTACGCGTTTGACCCTAGACCTTGTTGATTTAGACAAAGATTGCTTGGGTGACATTACCCTAGACATGAGGAACAGAGGCAAGTTTGATGGTGCTGTTTGTGAGACGTGCTCTCTGCTCAAATCATGTGATGCCCTCATTGATTTACCAGCCCGCTGATTTCTTTACTCTCTCCTGGAACCTGTGTGACTACCACTAAGCATAATGATATACGGCTCTACTATAAGATTACATAACAAGACTCTGGTTTCACTATGCCCCCCATGCTATACAGTCTAGTTGTGCTTTACAAAAGACTCCCTGATGGGATATTTCCACCCTTTGCTCATTTACAGTCTCCTTTTACCAACTCTCATCTTTTTCCTCCAGCCGAGGGACTGTCCCCCAGACTCACAGTCCATCTGTCACTGTGTCCTTGCCTTGGCTGCAATAGCCACCATGCACACATAAGGGTCCAACATGCCATTTCCCTTTCATAAAATAGCCAGCTGGCAAATGGTTTTCAGACACCACCAGTGTGGAGATTCATGGCGAGTAAATTCCCACACAACTCAGCATGCTGAGTCAGGCTGCCCCTAGGAGACACAGTAGCAAAGGGATCAGTCGACCAGAGTAGGCTTGTTGTGAGGGTTACATTCACAAAAAATGACACACAGGCCTTAAGGTTTACGAGGGTGTATTACTTTAATTTATGCTGAGTTATGAGTAAGCAAAAAATTTGATATCTGGAAGCCTCATCACATAATAGTAGTCCAATTAAGTTGCATCATAGTAGATCATGCCTTTTCAGACAGACCTCTGTTATATACAGTGTGATTTCGGGAGCCCAAAGTCAATCCGGAAACAGTAACACTTTAATGTATGCCACAAACCCACATGTGTGAGCTTAAGGTGTATTCTGATTTTTCATCAGGGCAAAAGATGAAAAATCACAACTCCCAGAGTTGACCAAAACTCTGGGTGAAAAGTATAACCCTAAACACAAAACACAAAGAGTGCATCAGTGTAATAGGAAAATATTTGCTTTGTTATGTCATATGACATCAGTGTTTGCCTCCCTGTAACAACAGAGCGACTTCCAGCCTGTATCCACTCTTTTTAGTATTGTGTAGATGTGGCCTTGTTTTCTGTAATTTCAACTTGTAAACTTAAAATGGATGTTCAAAATGTAAAAAAAAAAATGCAAATGTTCATTCACTGGTACTTTTCAAAGAAAGCTGTCACCCTCCTGGAGCTCTTTGAAAACTGCTGCATCCTTTTCAGGATGACAGCAAGCTAACCTGACGTTATGCTTCAGCTCCTGTCAGTGACAATGTTGTGTGCTAGGCTAGCTAAGCAATAGCCGCTCACAAATTTTGCATGATCCACACATGTACCACAGAGCATTATTAGTTAAAATAGCAACAACAACAACAACTGTGGGCTTGTTCAGGTGGGATTAAAGCTATGATATTCACACCCAGGGTCTGAAGTTAACTGCCAAGTACCAACTGCGGGTACATTTCCCTTTTTGTGGTAGATCTCTGTGGGTATTTCACTAAGTGGCAGGTTTGAATCTAAACAGTCATGTATAAATACATGCCGAATAAAACTTGTGTTTGTTCATCATGTCCTCAGATTTACTTACGCTTCTAAAATGTACACTTTCCCAATTTTATGTCTTATACCCTAAAATATATTTTTGTAGATCTTCATTCATCTGTATGTGTTGTTAATCTTTATGCCATGTTTTTGACATTATTGACAGAGAAAACTTGTGTAAGTCTACTTTCTACCACAGAAAATCCACAAAACTATTAATGGAGTTGATAAAGTGTTTGCAGAATGAATAAGCAGACTCGATAATGACATTGGTGTCAATGAAATCTTATCAGTTACCATCCCAGTGTTTTTGCAGGATATAATAATGATAATAATAATAATTATAATCATATACATCTATATAGCACTTTACAAAATTAAGTTACTAAGTGCTCCACAAGGACAGCAATTATTTAAAACGCACTAAGACACACAACACAGCAGGCAGGTTATAAAATTCCAAGAAAATACCCAAACACAAAGATGTGACACAGTTTTAATGGAAATCTAAAAAAAAAACCTTTAAAATAAAATAGATAAAAACAAAATTAGTAAAATACAATGAAATAAACTCAAGGAAAATCAGGACAGCCTTGCAGAAAAAAGTTTGTCTTAAGAGAAGATTTAAAAGACCTCAGAAACTCAGCTGATGTGATCTGCTCGGGCAGCTCATCCCACAGTTTGGGAGCTGTCATTGAAAATGCCCTGTCTTCTTTTGTTTTAAGTCTGCTGTGAGAAACGACCAGAAGACCTTTCCCTGAGGATCTTAATGTTTGTGTTGGCTCAGATTAGATTAAGCGGTCGGAGATGATCTAGGAGAAAGACCGTGAATGGCTTAAAAGTAATTAGTAAAATCTTAAAGTCACTTCTGAAACATACAGGGAGCCAGAGTGAGGATGCTACAACAGGAGTGATGTGCTCAGATTTTTGTTCTGATTTAAAGCCTGACAGCTGAGTTCTGAACTGTCTGGAGTTGATCTATTGATTTCTGACTCAGGCAGGCAATAAGGCTGTTCCAATAATCAAGGCATGATGAGATAAAAGCATGTGAAATTGTCTCTGTGGTGTAAGAAGTTAAAATAGATTGAATTTTGGAAATATTTCTAAGATGATAGGATTGACTGTGTATGGATCCCTGCGCTCTCACAATGCTTCAGCAGCTGTGAACTGACACCAAAGAACAACATAGTAGAATAAATACCAAAGTCTGGTGGAGTAATGATGGCAGAGCGTCTTTATGACTAGAGTGCTCACAGATCTTGTAAAGTCCTAAAAACATATTTATGGTCTTTGAGTATCTGAGAAAATCTTGTATTTTTGGCAGGGAGACATTTAATATGATTGGGGCAGAATGAATGAGCATATTTTTTAATCTTATCTATTTACTTTGCTCAGGTTTGATGTACTTTGTTCGTGTTATTTGTCCTTCAATGGTACTTTCGCCAAGTCCAACACCCGTTACAGACATCAGGTGGCTTTATAAGGCTGTGATCGTCATTGAACATAGAAGTTTCTTTGCCGTAGATTTTAAAGTCAACATTAGTAGGCATTAGTTTTATTTCTTTTGTAGGGGTTTTCATAAGTTGTTGGCTTCGTACTTAAAAATGGACCATGTTACAGCATGATCATGAAAAAGCAGAGGAATTTTGCCACAAATTTGTTTTTCTAGGCACTCATTTGTGAACTGCTGTAAACAGCTTCCAGACCTGCTTTGGATCCTGACTGTCCATGGTCTGACAGTAGTTCAATAACTCCTTCTTCAGTAGGTTATGTCACTTTAGACATACCACTTTGATATCTGATAGCACTATCAATAGAAATGATATGGAAGGTTCAGACTGTGGAGAAGCACCTTCAGTTTTAAGTGGCAGCAGCCATTATTGCAAAGCTTTTCATCGCAGCACACTCAGAGTGTGTCCAGACAAGCTCCTGAACACCATCCAGATCACTGTCCAAAAGTGATTTAGCATTCAAGCACACTCACCCATTAAATCTTCAGCAGAAGTGGACCGGACTCTGCTGAGGAGGTAAACTAAAGTAAATATTAATGACCTCATTGAAATTGATCTAGCTGTTAAATCAAAGCACTTCCCCACATCATGCGTTACTTAATACATGGAGAGACTGTGATTTGCCAAAAAGAGTTTTAGCATTTAGTCTGAGCCACCTCTCACCTCCTGTTGTCGCTGTTTTCATCCAAACTTCTGCTGCTCTTCATTGGATTTTCCATACAGCTTGCAAAAAGAGAGAAGTAAACACGGCGAGGGCATCATGTTCTCAGATTACAGTCAAGGTTCACAATCACAGATGTAACAGATACGGTGTGATCGTACTTTATTATGTAATAAGGTTAGAGGGAGAAGACAGAAGTAAAGGTGGCAGGAGATGAGAGGAGGTAAAGCTGCTAAGGACACATTAAACCGGGTGAGAGGGAATGAGGGCTTAGGGAGGGTGTGATAGGAGAAGATTTAAAAAAGAGGTGGATCGGGGAGATGAGGATGGAAATACTTTATTAACACCTGTAGGAAAATCAAGCATTATATTAAGACATTGGTGAAATAATCATTTAACATTCAAATGTGGGGAAATCTTGCTCGAATATTCCTCGCTGATGTTTTTTTTACATGCACACGTTTAAGCTAGGGCTTGGCAATAAGGACCTAACTTGAATTTAGACACAATATTTTCTTCATTTATAGTTTTTCTGTGATTGTAAATATTACATTTACATGTTTTCTGGCATAATTATTTTGATTTGCTATGCCTGACCATTCTCAAATCAATATCCTGCACAGAGGCATGCAACTTAACACCAATTTAAGATGCAGTTGTCTCTTTAGAATACGCACACCATTAATTCTACATTTTCAAGAAAATGAAAGACAGTAGAAGGAGTGTGCCCTGCTGTCATGCTACTTCCAAAAAAATTAGCAGAATCCACTGGACCAGTCAACCTCGTGTAATATTTCACACAATGCAAAATGGCAACATGTCAGGGGTTGAAATAACAGGCAGCCTCTTATATACATTGCATAACTAACATTAGCATTAATTCTGTGACATTCATAAAGTGGTACAGGGATGACATATTTTTGTAGGCCAATGCAGATGGTTCCCTCCACTGCAAGCCCACCAAAAGCCTACAGGAGTTTTCCCTGTGTTTGGATCATTGCTGATGATAAGCTCTGAGGAGAACAAAAGATTGTGGCACTTACATGTTCTGCTCTTTCTTATATCTTTAACAGACAAACCAAATTTTCACAATGTTTTAGGCTTAAACATAGTCAGTGAGAGTAAAAAGCTATTAGTAAGCTTCTATGAAAAAACAACATGGCGATTCTACTTGGAAGCAACTACAGTATTTGTAATGTGTAACATCTAATTGTGACCTCTTGTTTGGTCCAATGGGATTGAATAAAGTAGATATCAATCTAGCTAACGTATTAGCAGGGCCACCGCTTTATTTTGTGTTCAAAACTAAAAATTAAGATCAGCTAGATTATTGGATTGAGGAGGGAAAGCGCACAGCCTTGTTCACGTATAATTAAGTGGATTCATTTTATGATTTTTACATAGTTTTATGTTATAGGAATAGTTTCTCTGGCTCACTATAGCACAGTAAGTGGCAGTAATGCTCCTTGTCTGATAGTTTCCATCATCCAGATAAACAAAAGAAGAAGAAAGTGCAGTTTATACTGCATATTGCATTCTTTGGTAGCATGTAGTAGGCAGTTTCAAAACCACTTTGCAAGATTTTTCAGGCATCAAGGGTTGGGTGAAAGTGTCTTATCCATCCTCAGGTTGGATGCACCTCAGCCCAAAACTTAGAGGTAAAATCCTGCAGAAATAACATTTGTTTTGAATGCTGTGACAACCATGGACTTTGCAGATTACTGGCAACAAAGTGAGTCAAGTATTTGGGGATATAAAACTTTGTCCCTGCTGGTGAGATTTGTGTGCTACAGATGTAATCCATCACGTCTGCTCTAAGCCTATAGACGGGCACCATTTGGAAAGTTTTACTTTGGTCACATAAAGTCCGCTTACTGAGCCTTGAAGATAAGAGAAAAGTCTTGAACTGTTCCTGACATTGTTTTGTCTGTGTGACGCTAAGTGATCACCCCACCACTAATGCATGTTTTACTGAAAGGTAACAGGTCAGTGTGAGTCTCACAAGATTGAAGATATTGAGCAGAACATGCACATGAAGCAATGACAACAAGCAGTGGAGCCTCAGTAAAATGATACATAATGTTGACATACGCCCATCACTTTGTTTTGTCAGATTTTTACAGATTCAAGGCTCCCCTTACAGATGAACTTGGATCTTTAATTTCTTTGCTGGGAAGCTGTTTTGATCAATTTACCCAAACACCACTAGTAGTACTATAATCAGTTTATACAGCATATTAGGCCTGGCATCTTTTTAATCAATATGAACTATATTTAGTAAATATACACAATGTTTCCTTACTATTTTATTGTGTTTTACACTACAGTTTAATTTATCATAAAAATCTATATCTGGTCTTATTTATGTGCGCAAAAAACATAAAACACATGTAACGTTTTCTCTGCATGATGCACTTAGATGCTGCCTACACACTGCTAACACAACATGGATTAAAACTCCGAGTCACACTCATCCACAAATGCAGCATTAGGTGAGCGAGTGTACAACTTCCATTACTCAAATGGAAGCCCTAGGTGTCAAGATACAGTTTAGCAAATTAAATAAGAAAATATAAAGCACAATAAACAAAATGTCACTGCACATTTTGATTTGGAAAGTAAATGATGGACGGGATTAAAGCCAAGTGCCGGGAGTAATTTCATCATGGGCTCAATAGAGCATAAAAAGCTAAACCTTTACAGCCTGCAATTTAGGGCATAGAATTTTAAAGTTGTAGTCTGTATAAACTTTCACTTTGAGAGGACTTAGTGTGAGTATTCTTATTTGGTTTACTGAATTTAGTACACTGCAATTTTTTTCTTTGTTGTAGAATTGACCCCTGTATTTAGGAGGATCATACTGTAGGAGTTGGTCTAAACCCTCTCAGTTTAAGCACTGGATGTTTTATGTGGTGTAATGAGCTCTTAAATGATCTTTGATTGAAGCAAAAGCTGTTAAAAGTCTGGTGTCAAGAACAACAATACTTGAAAAAAGCTTATGGCAGCTGGGGTTTTTAAAAATACATACTGAGTCAACAAGCATGCGTCCTTTTTTGTCTAAAGATTGGAAAGGTAATCTAGAAGCTGGAAAACACTTCTCTGAAACACTGTTTACCACAGCTCTTCTGTCTGTGTATCCAGGATTTAAGGACCAATGGAGTAGTACTGGCATTTAATTCTCTTCACACATCCCATCATGATTTCTGCTCCTTGTTCAGATTCCTTCTGCTTGGTTTTCTTTCTCAAGGCAAGAGCAATTCAAATTAACTTGGCTTTATTAACTTAGTATGTAAATGTATTTGATTTTAAGCCAGCCAGCCCAAGTTTCACAGAGACTGTTGGTGTTCTTTTGGCTGTTTAAGTGAGGATTTTGCATACTAACATTTTTTTTTTTTTTTTACCTTTGCCAAGGACGCTTTGTTTTTGTTAGTGTTTGTCCATCTGTCTGTCTGTGAGCAAGATAACTTAAAAAGTTTGGAACAGATATGGATGAAATTTTCAGGAAATGTTTGTCATGGCACAAAGGAGCAATGATTAGATTTTGGTGATCAAAATTTGGATGTAGATCCAGGAATGTTTCAAGTATTCGTTTACATTACAGGATAGGGATGTTTTCCACATTTTCAATAATAACTCAACCAACAATGTTGGATAGGTCACGGTGGTTTTTTGTCTCAGAGCATTTCTAGTTAAAGTAGAAACTAAAAACTGCAGAAAATTTGTCTGAGTGATATCAGCCATTTGGTTATGAATCAGTCTTTCCAAGCTAATCCTCTGCGTATTGAAAACACAGTCTCAAATTCAGTTAATCAAAAGACACAGAGGCAGCGCTGAAGCAGGTCCTGGCAAAAAGCTAGAAAGTGATGACTTGCAATCTTGTTAGCTATGCCATGCCATTTGCATTACTTGTGACCCTCTTTTAAAGTTTCTTTTCTTGATTTTTTTTTTTAAATAGAGAAAGAATTACAAATGACAGCATGAACTGAGATAGAGAAACAAACCCCAAAGCCCACCCCCCAGTGAACAGCCCTTTCCTCCTTGCTGCCACTGCTGTAAATAAATATGCTTGTTGATAGTACAGAAGTTCTATATGGTTACACATTAGAAAAAGAGATATTTGTCATAATTTGGAGGTCACGGTAAAAGAAACTACTGAGATAATAATAATATTAATAATGATAATAAAATTTTTAAAACAGTGTATATAACTATTAACAAATATCAGCAAACACTATACATACATGCTGGCATACTGTACATACATGTACATGTAACCTACACACCTACACATAAATGTCCCCTATATATCTGAAAACATAAAGTGTATGATCTGAGAAGTGATGTTTGTCAGTCTGTGAGGCACCTGCACTATTATATCTGGTTCGCCACTGTGCTGCCCTATTTTACACAGAAATTACACAATTACCGGTACTCAAAACTGTTTCCATGAAATGTCAAATACTTAGAATTAGTTGGCTGTAACTTATCAGGAAAGTAAAATGATCAACTCTTCAGCTGTTATTATTTAGTTTTAAATAATTATAAGCAGGATATTTCAGACGTAAAAATGGTTCATTTTACCAAAGCAATCAAAACACATACAGAAAAAAAACGTTGACTGAAAATCTTACTTAAAAGTCTCTAAAGTACAGTATTTTTTGTCGTTTATTTTTTTAACAGTCAATAAATCAACCATCAATGGAAAAGTGTAGCTTCCTGAAACTAGTCACAGTTAACATCCTGTCTTCATGAAAGGCAGGAAGCGTTTTACCTGAAAAACAAAGAGAGTGTTTTTCCTGAAAAAAAAATCAACAGAGGCTTAATATCTGCATTTAGGAAATAGTGGTGCCATAAGTCGAGAGAATGGAGCTGAGTTCAGGGGAAAAGAAGCTTCTAGCAATGCGGCTAAATGTTGGCATAGCAGCTGTTAACCACCGTCAACTTCTGCCAAACTAGTTTCACCTGCTGCCAAAAAAGTCTGGACCTCCTCGGACACCAAACAAAGTTAAAGCATCAGTTTCTACTTTGTCAGATTTAAGCTGAAGAAAACCCATGGAGCACAGTAGAAAGTTTATAATGTACGTTTAAAAGTGATGCTGAAGGTATTGTAGTCTTTGAAACTGTCTCTGTCCATGGTTTTGAACTGAGATGACCTCAGACATACACAATCCAAGAGAGGAACTAGACCTCTGATTGATAACTATTAGGGTGAAGGACAAATAAATCAGTATCAAATGACTTCCTTATATTTTTAGTTTTATTAACATATTTGCATTGCCTTTTTGTTTAGGAATTGATAGATCTCATTTGCTTGGCAGTGATATGAATCACTTTGTTGCCATTTTTAATCAAGGAAAAGCAACTGGTAAAAATGTTTTTATTACAACATGCTTTGTGATAAGGGTAGGACTATGGTATCATGGTTTCAAATTATTATGACAATAATGATTATGAAGAAAATAATAAAAATGATTATAACGGTATAATAGTAAAAGTAATAACAATATAAACAATCAAATTCCATTAGATAGACCAGGTTAGCCCCAGTCATTTACATTTATCATACAGTTACATTGAAAAGTGTCTCAAAGGCAGCTTTTTGTACCTAACCCACAAAGACATCTGTCAGGGTCACACTATTTTCTTCCTTTTTATTTCCAGCTTTGCTGATTTTGGATGTATACGAGTTTTTTTCTCTTTGTCAGTCAATTCTCATTCACATAAGCGTGTCACACCCACATGAGTTTAAAGCTGATAAAAGCCTCAGGCTAATACTCTTTTGATTTGTTGCTACTGTTTAATCTTCAGTAAATCTCTTAGACTTTACTGTTGGTGCTGATGCTAATATCTCTCTTTATAGGGAAAATCTACTTTATTAGTAAAAATCATCTGATAATACCTGTTTGATACTATAGCAACAAAAATGTAAGTTAAGATCACAATGTTCAGCGATTGAGCACATTTCTATGTAATGAAGTTGCTACCAGTTTCTTTTTTTATTTTATGTTTTTTAGACAAGAAAATGTGGCTCATTTAGAGGCTCAGGAAACCCACAGGTTTTAGTAGGAGAGCCCTTGTTTAGACCTCTCCTCTATATTGTGTGGGTAGAGTTTGACTGACAGCTCCACAGCCCTGTGAAAACTGTAGAACCTGTGTAGATCAGAGGACCTTTTAACCTATTATCTTTTTAATTGGTCCTTAAAACTTATGAGATCATAAATCCAATGATAGCCCCACATATTTTCTGTCTCTCCAGTCTGCATATACTGATACCTGTATGATACCTGTCCAGTAAACAGGTATCAGTATAGTTTGATTTTTACTGCTTATATTAATTCACATCGAATCAAGTAAAATAAGATACCAATTTAGGGCAGGTATTTCAAAATGAATTCTTCATGGTCAGTAATCATGTCACTGTCCTTGTTTCCTGCATTGAACAATCTTTTACTGGGCTTTAGGTCTTGTATTTGCAAATTATTTTTAATCCTGTCATCCATTATTACACTCACCAATGTCCAGATTAAATCAGAGGAGATGACTAACATTATTTTAATGAAAAATATACAATATAGACATTACTTGCCCAGCCCTGTGAGCCAGGTAATGTAGCTCTATCCATCCTCCCTAAATAATAGCAGTCTATTTGGTTGCATCTATTTATACATTAAAGACAGTTCACCAAGTCACTTCTTCTTCCTCAATCCCCTCAAACAGGCTGTCAGAGAAACCATCCTAGTCTCTGTAGTTTAAGCTGTTTCTCAGAGACTCTGCTTCCATTTCTCAGTCACTCCTCCCTCCTCCTTCCTGCTTTGTTCCTTTCACGCTCAGCTCATATGTTGTACTTTAAAATATTTAACACGTATGAAACAGGGAAGTAGGTTTTTGTGTCACTGAGACTATACTATCACTCGCAGCCCAATGCTAAATATACCAGATGTAAAACATGGGGAGTGCATTTTTCCTTTCCTTTCAGTCTCGAGGATTGTGAATGGGGATGTTACACCATTTTACAGCACAATACACACAAGTTATATAACATATTAAATTATTGCAATGTCTGGGGTTTTAATACTGAATAATCTGTGCATAATGCCATCCTGGAATCCTGTTCTTTGGGGTTTATTTAAAAAAGATATTTCATAAGGTTTAAAAGGTTAGAATTTGTGTCATGTAACCTTTAAAAACCAATTGAGACTTACTAAGTCGGATTGGTTTATATGACTGTGATCTGTGTTTTTTTTATTTTAGACTTAATCAAAATACCCTTGATAGTGTCTGGCTGGGAAAGCCAGTCATTTGGTCTGCTTGCTTGCTTTTCTAAAAGGATCTGTGATCTATAAAATACAGTTTATAAATCTCTTTGCTGTGTGTTGTGTAACAGATACTGTTCCTTTTAGATGACTGACGTTAGTGTCTTCTTGATATTGCACTGGCTATGAAAAGAACCATATTTAGTCTGTTTCTTGTCGCTGTTGAGAGCAACATCTCGGCCACTCGGAAACAGCCTCTGGCCTCGTCCTGAAAATGTCCTGATAGCAGCTTAAATTAGGATTCATGACAGCTCCGGGGGGCCAATGGCTGTAACACACACACACACACACACACACACACACACACACGAGGAGACATGATTGATGCTGACCTCCAAGCTGTCACTGCAAAGGACAGAAAATAAAAAAAAGAAACAGATTTTAGATCAGGGAAAGTACAGCTGACACCATTTGGGGCTGTTGATAGGTTTTTATTTATTTATTTATTTATTTTAGATTTTAGTTAACCTTTATTTAACCAGGAAAAGAACCTCATTGAGTTTTAACTCTCTCTTTGTGATTGAGTGTCTTGTAGAGACTCATGTCGACCTCCTATGCCTGTGTCTGTGACCTAGAGATCTGTGAAGAACCTGGGATAGAAGTCGATAGAATTGCTTTTACCTTTAAGGAAATGCATTTGTGAGCAGAACATTTGGTTTATTTGTTTTTTTTTATTTAAGGTGCTGGAGAGTGTGTTTGTCTGCAGTGGCTGTTGAAATGGAAGGTTAGTGTGAGTGGGGATTATCTGTAGAGAGTGACTTTTTTACCTTTGGACAAAATGTTGAAGAATGAATGATGTGGCTGTTTTTATTACTGGGTAACTCAAACTGTTCACATATGTAATGGTTGTTTTCGCAGCACTAGAATACAGTTTGAGTTTGACCTCCATGCTCAGACCTGATGCTTCGATAAGGCTTTATGCTTCCGGTCCTGACCACCAATCACCTATGAGAGAGATCCCCCAGCTACTGAACTATTTCAGTGTTTGATCAACAGAGCTGAAAGGTGTTTTTGAAGCATTGCATCAAGTATCTTAAGGACAACTGAAATACACAATGTGATGCTCCAGTTGATGCATGCGTTTATTTATGTGAATATTTTAGTAACAAAGGAAACTGAGTAAAAGTATTCAGCCAATTAAGGGCAACATGTCTCAAAACATTAGCCCCATTAAATTATGCTACTAAAACAGTTATTTCATATAGCTAAGAAAAACAGCAATTCTAACCTACAAAACTGTATTTAAGTTTCTGACCAAAACCTAATTTTTCTTTCCCTTAAATTACATCTTAAATCATCCTGTGCTAGTATTTATTTTGCAGTGCCAGCAACAAAACATCCTAATGTTACCGACTTGACTTTGAATCCATCATGTTGTATCATTGACAGCTTATTTAGTATGCCAGCTGAGACTCACCTTGATATTTGACAGGTGAAAAAAAGCATTTGTGCTTTTCACCCTAGACCTGAAACAATTTTAAGAGAACAATACATTTGTAAAAAAAAAAAGTTAATAGTCATCATTATGTTGGAACAGCAGAGCAATTTAGTTTTGTTAAAATGTCTTTTCACTCCTGAATAAAACAGACATATATGTCATCGGATCAAAAACCCTTTTACTATTTATGCTTGTCAGTCATTTAGTATCCAGCCTCAAGTATTTCAGCGACAAGGTCAATAACTTTTTGTTTTTGCTTGTCGCTGCACTCACTGATCCAAAAAACAAATGTCTCTCCTCGCCTTCCTTTCAGTCATCCCTCAGTTTGTCCTTAAGGGATAACCTTACCTGCCCTGTCTCTGTCCCTTATCTGTCTCAGGTCCCCTCCCCTCTATCCCAGACTTAGTCTCCCTGATAACGTCTGTCCTCCTTAAAAAGAGCTTTCTGAGGACAAATCTGAAATATATTCATGCCTGTCAGAAAAGCAGTCGGTGAATTGCAGGATGGGCACTCTGCACTGTGACATTGTGGTGCCCTCCGGCATTGTTCTCTGCAGTTTCAGGCAGACCTATTACACAGTCTTATTACAAACTCAGTCAAGCACGAGCACATGCAGGGAACACAGGCCTGCTTACCCATACACAGTCTGAGCAAGAGAGTATTATTGTAGGTAATGAGAAGCATGACAGCAACATGTTGAAAGTGAAAGGAGTCCAGACGAGGGAGGTGCACCATTATTTAGCTTTAAAGTTAGATAGTGAGTAGTCTGCTCCAGATTTACAGCTTAGATTGACTAGTTTTCCATGTTTTTCTTTGATTTAGGCTCACAGTCACAGTCAAATGTCCAGTCTAAACTGTGGTGCAGTAACTCACTATTTATAGCCACTGCAATTCCAGTTAAAAGCAACTGCCCTGTTGGGATGTACATTACCAATTTTTCATAGATTTATTTTTGGGCTTTTCATGTCTTTATTGAACAGAAGGAGAGACAGTGGATAGCCTAAAAAAGGAAAGAGTACAGGCTGGATTCAACTGTTCAGCATGTGTTCATACATTGGGAGAGCAGATACAACCACTAGGCTATTTGGTCCCCAAATTGCTAGTTTTTTCTTCTAGGATACAACATGAGTTCTTTGGGCGACAGCATATTTGTTGGTACAATATGATTCAATGATCTGCGGTTGATATCTGAGGATATAATGTACACAATTAATAGAATCAGCTTTATTGGCCACGTATGTTAGACATACAAGGAATTTGGCACCGGTTCACTTCACTCTCCAAGTACAGAATAGATACACACATTGTATATCCTATATTATAAACAAGACATAGGCAGAAATAACAAGGCAGGAATTATCATTTTAAGTGAAAAGTTTAAAAATTAAGTTAAGGTGAGAATAGAAATAGAATAGAGTATGTACAATATGTACAATGTGCAAGATAAAAAAAACACAAGAAAGAAGGTGCACAGGTGCATATAACTGAGGATGATATGTGCAATGAATGACCATATATAGGGTAGACAGACGGACATTTGCAGTTAGGAGTTCAGTATGGCGACAGCCTGGGGGAAGAAACTGTTCTTATGCCTGGTGGTTTTAGCGTACAGTGCTCTGTATCGCTTACCTGAGGGGAGGAGTCTAAACAGTTTGTGTCCAGGATGTGAGGGGTCTGCGGAGATGTTACCTGCCCATCTCCTGATACAGTTGCAGTTTACTGAAATAAAAAATAACCAGCGCTGAAAACTTTATTGAGAAGTGTCAATTAAGCCTGCAGGATATGAGAAAAAGATCTGATGGGCAAGTGATTACACTGTTTAAATTATGATGACAATTATTCTTGCGATGAATAAACGTGTGAGGAATATGCTTCTGCGCCTAGGTTTTTGTAACTTTCTTTCAAATTGGGCCCAAACACTGATATGTCTTCTAACTAGTTCATCTGTGCCTACAGATTCATAAACTTTGCACACGGATTTGCAATTTTTGTGCAGTAAATTTTGTAAGTAAGTGAAATACAAGCTTATAATCATAAAAAAAATATAGAGTCCACCTCATGCATCACATCATTTACTAAATAACAAGTTATGGCCTTTGTCACTTCAAGTAATGTTGCATTTTATTCATTTAAATATGTAAATATCATAAAATCATAAGAACTGATGTTTGCTGAAATGAATGCAAGGTTTGTCTTGATGGTCAATCATTTTGGTTTTATTTGAATTGTTTTTAGTGTTTTCGTTGCAGTACATTGTGGTCATCATTCCCACCCCTACCTGTGTGTTGAACATCACATTCCCTTAAGTGAGTTTTTTTTGTTGCCATCAGACAGATGCCTGTTTGATGAATATTACTATATAACTGAACATGCAGCATTTCCCACACATGGACATGTGTGGGAAATGCGGGCCACATTCTGGCATATTAACTATCAGTACATTAATTTACAGAGAAACAATGGAGATGGAGCAGTCAATTAATAAACACACCACACTGTTACACACAATCTCTTCAGACCCATCTTGCTTTAAAAAATAACTTTGCTGGTGGGAGAGAGAAGAAGAGAGGGCTGATTGAGGATCATGTTGAGCCTCTTGTGTTTTAGTAAAAGGTATTATTCTGATTATAGATTGCTGTGAAAACAACACAACGTTTTAAAAGAAGAACAAACCCGTCTGGGTCATAACTTCTCAGGAAACATGGCCCTCCTCCATCGATCTGCCTTGGAGATGCAGGACAAACATCATACAAACATTTAACACAAATGTTTAAACATCATACAAAGAGGCTCACACTTAGAGATGCAGCAGGTAGGTGTGAAGCTGCAGCTCTGCTCACAGGCACTACTTGCAGCACCCTCAGGAGACGGTAGCGGGGGACATTATTTGTGGGTGTTTTTTAATTTATTGCCTCACAGGTGTCCTTTGGGATAGGTTAATGTTGTATTTTTATATCACAATGACAATGAAATTGCGGTGTTTTAGTCAGGCCTAGTGTCAATGTCTTGGTTAAAACATTAGTGTGTATACAAGAGGAGAAACACTTGCATTCGGTGAACAGTGCCACACTTTTGGAATATTACTCTGAACCTTTGTGTTCTAACATGTTGACTATACATTTTAAGCACCAAAAATATTTCTTTAGAACTCTCTTTTAATTCTCTTCTCCGATGTAATTATGATCCAGTCTAGTGCCAAAACAGAAGCTCTTTCTTGCATAATAGAAATTTATCTCACGTGTCATGTTGGTGTGTCATTAACTAGAGCAGCCTGAACATGGAAGCAGAGGACACACAAACTCTGTGGCCCTCATCTGGTGTAGAAACTTGGTACGATTGTGACCCTGAAATCATCTTATACCAGCTCTGATGTGTGATACATGAAATGTGCGTATTTGTCAAATCCCAGCGTATGAAAAACAGTGAGTTGTTAAATGCGACGTCTGAAAACAATCTTCATTTAAATACCACACAGCTAAATAGTCATGGGAAAGCTCAGAATTTATGACGTGGAAGGGGAAATGCTGTAAAAAAAAAAGAGGAACATTTAGTGAGCTGGAGACTGACACTGTCTGGAGAAGAAGAAAAAGGTATCCTAAACGTGACATAACAGTAAGTCTGAGGCATCATGTCTGCAAATGTACACTGAAAATCTGATTTTGTTTGAAGAGAAATATCCTGAAATGAGAGTCAGACTTTTGGCAGCCGACATAAACACATTTAATAACTGTTTTTAGTCGCTCAGGGATATTTGCATTAAGTAGACCCACACAGAAAACTTGTGTAAGGACTGTTTACAGTTTAACAGAACTGACTCGCTTCTGTCCCATCCCTCTCCTTTCACGACACGGACCATGCTGCAGGGATATTTTATCAATGCTTTCCCTACGAATAGTGTTAAAATTTAGCCTTAACAGAACACAGCGGTATAATGTTTCATAAATAAATCATAAACAGTGCTGCTTTAACTAATCAGACTCCTTAATTAGAAGATTTGGACCACTGAGCCCAGCAGACATTTGCTAGACAGATTTTATTTTCTTTTAATGTTTTCTGTCAGATTACTACAGTTTTTAGTATTTTTGCTAAAATCTTCCACAATATTTGCAGCAGAGTTTTGCTTTTTAGGAAGAAATGTGAATGATTCCTGAAAACTCTCTGATTTTTAAACTAAATCAGTAAAGAAAACATTTGTTCATATAGCCAAATAAATAATCTGAAAACCTCTCGCTGCTCATCTTTATGTGAAAAATGCATACTTTATTAGAGGTGGAGTGTAATATAGAAATACATTTTAGATGGTGTTTCTAAAATCACTGTTCCATCATCATCTTTAAAGGGGACATATGTAAAAATCACTTTTTAAAGGCTTTTGAACACATTTTGGGTATTTTGCCTTCCTCCCAGCCCACAACATGAGAGTTGACAACAAAATCTGTATTTAGCAGGCTGCAAAAATGTAAACTCATGGTATTTGGCGAGCTGTTGAGTCTGTGGATATTCTGTTATGTAACAAGCATTTTCATTTGCATAAGCCTACCTCTACCTGAGTATTCCCACCCCCCGGCTTGAGAAATTTCTGTGCAAAGTACCTATCACTGCTCAGTTGTTGGCTGTCAACAGCTACAACATATACATATATATATATATATATATATATATGTATATATATATATATAAATATATATATATATATATATATATATATATATATATATATATATATATATATATATATATATATATATATATATATATATATATATATATATATATACATATATATACATATATATATATATATATATATATATATATATATATATATATATATATGTATATATACGTATATATACATATATATATATATATATATATATATATATATATATATATATATATATATATATATATATATATATATATATATATATATATATATATATGTATGTATATGTATATATATATATATATATATATATATATATATATATATATATATATATATATATGTATAAACTTTATTTAACCAGAAGAGCCTCAGTGAGATTAAAAATCTCATTTGCAAGAGTGTCTTGGCCAAGACAGGCAGCAGCACATTTACAAAGTTACAGACATAAAACAGTTACAGACACAAATACATACATATGACCCAATCAAGTCAGAGTCACAGAGCAGCAGTTTTAACAGTCAAAGCATCTACAGCCTGCTTCTTCCTCCAATGCCTTTAACCTGCAATTGAATAGATTTAAAGAGACCAGCCCTCAGTTTCTCTTGTAGCAGATTCCAGTCTGTAGGAGCAGCATATATGAAACTTCTTTTACCCATTTCAACACATATATCGTCACATATAGGCTACCAGCCTCAGTGGACCAAAGGGCCCAGTGGATTAATTTTATTTTTGAAGGGAATGTGAACGCATCAGTCGGCTAAAACCTGTATGTGTGTGCCAGTCACTTCATGTCCGACTGCTTCTCCAACTTCAGTCAGTTCAACACGGGACTGGGAACTAGACTGAATCCAGGCTAAGTACCAACAATCCATCGCCAAACCTGATGATGGAAATGTGAGTATTTTAATGCTCTGTAGTATTTATTTTGCTCATTGCTACGAGCTAACAATAAAAGCAGGGGGAAGTGAACCAGAGGTAACTGCACATCATGTTCGTCAATGTTCACGTTACTTGTTGAAAGTCTGAAGGATAAACTTCAATTTATGAGCATTCTTACATTAGTCAAGAGAAGTTTAACAGTTGGCTGAATATAATAACCCCCCCCATTACCCCCCCATTGCCCCTCTATTTCTGCTAACGTTAGCCTGGAAGGTAGGCTAAGTCGTGGCTGTGTCCCACTGCGGTGACTAGGCTGAGGGTAGCATGTTGTGCGTTAGCCTGTAATGTTTGGGGGAATGAGCTTCACTGTTCTCTGGTGACCGGCATGAATTTGTGGTTCGTGTGTGTTCAGGACTGTAAGCGGTGCGTGGCTGGAGCGGGAGTGTGCTCCGCTTCGCTTGAGATACGCTGCAGGACTATCGTTAAGTCCTCATATGTTAGTGTGTTGGCCACGGCTCTGCTCTGGCTCTGCCCTCAAAACCAGCCGTTCTGGACAGAGGGGTTGTGTGAGCGTGGAAAGAATACAGCTGTGCTTAATTCGTGGGTGTTTTGGACCAAAGCCTGTCACTAACGTATCATGAAGACACCAAGGATCCATGTTAAACTGCAGAAAAGGAGCAAAATATGGGACCTTTAAATCTGTGAACCTGCCAATCTATAAATCTACAGTGAGTATGATATTCAGATTTTTTTCACAGACAGGTTTTATTTGTTGCAGTGTGAGACTACACTGAATGAACACTTGTGCAACAAGCTCAGACCTGACGTGGGATTTGAGCATATCCTACCCCACATTCAGATCTGAACTTAGAAGAGGGCAGTGATCAGTTCTCTAACTGCCGTGACTGATGTCTGACAGCCTCTCACTGATTAGAAGCTGTGAAAAAAGGAAACAGACGGTTATGGGCACCATAAAACAAGGGAAGTAGCAGCCTGATATGCTTCAGGTCACACGACTGACATCACATATCCTATTATATGACTATCGAGCACGACCTTGCAATTGTAGTTGAAAACAAATGATTCAACCATATTTTGCACATAGATGATAACTTGTAAAGAGATGAAAAGCTGTGGTGCTGTCGCTTTAAAGGTAGCTGAACGCCATAGCAAACCAACTTCACATTTTACTTTAACGCTGTGATGAAAACAGCCCTGATATCTTATATTTTTATTCTTATTTTCTACATTAAACCACTTTTATAAATACAATTTAAACTGAGACTCAGACTCTTTTTAATCAATGAATGCAATTAGTGCTGGCAGACACAATTTTCTGTCATAAGCTGGTTAGTAGAGATGGGTCAGCCTTTAGATTAATAGATAGAGCCACGGATTGGGCTATCTAACTCATAACGCTACCTTCCCACATAGATTAATCATCAGTGAGTCGACTCGGCGTAGGAAGGAACATGTGTGCTTGTACTGAAGGTGGTCATGACAGTCACTAAAAGCCTTATGTGTCTTGTTTGGTGATCATGAGTAAACAGTGTTTTTTCAGTTACAGGATGCACTCAGCCAAATCATCTCTATCTTTTTCTCAGCCTGCTCTTAAAATTCAACAACCCAGAAACTGAGCTGTGGCAGCCTTAATGAGTGGTTCAGATGCACAAGATGAAAGCTCGACAAGCACAAGCAGACAACAATGAAACGCTAGTGTCCATTTTCTGTCCCACAGACAAAACAACACAGGGTGGCTAATGGCTGTGGTGGTGTTTTTCCTACTCCTCATGCTAATCAAAACGTACATCATTTGCAACTCAATGTAGAGCCCACTTCCCTAGTGGTGAGTGGATATTGAATATGTGCAAATGAGTTCCCCTGTTGCTTTGGTGAATCTGTCCCAGTTGTCTCTTAGTTGTGAATGTTCCTCACATTCAGATTGATATGGGAGCATAGCTGTTGATTGAATTTGCTGTATATTAAGTATAATCTTTTTTACCATTCTGATGTTTGGAGTGTGCCATTTATGCTTTACCTTCATTTTGTGATTCTATAGCCTATTAAATTTTAAATTATCTAGTTATTCAATTGTTTTTGATGCATCTGTTTTTCATAGCCTTGATAGCACACATCTGCATAACTTTAACCTTTCACAAATAAAGTGATATAATAGTTATTTTCATTCCTGTATTTAAGGAATGGAATAAAATGTCTGCTTTGCTTCAGTTTGATTTTTATTTCAGTAAGTAAATATCAAGACTAATAAACAGATAATGACTCTCATCTATGGTACCACTGTTATGCCACAGCCCTAGCGACAGCTAGCTGTTTTGTTTTTGGGGTTTCCATCCTGTTGTCTGGGCTTGTCTTGTGAACAGGAATATTTAAGCGCTTCACATCAGACATGGCTGTTTCATACTGTGCATAGACATAGGTAGAAAAATAAACAATAGGACTATTGGGTTGAAAATGTAGGACTGAAGCTGATTTTGTAACCAATCCAAAAATGCTCAAACAAACCAGCACACAGTGTTTTCTTTTTGCCAGTAGATCACAGTTAAGTATTCTAAGTTGAGTGGATCTGTGCCTTTAAGACTCTAAAGAACATTTTTGTGTGTCCATCTGCTATCCAGGGGAGTCATTGTACTCAGCTGTAGAGCCACTGTATTGATCCAGAAAAGAGTAACAGAGATGGTGAGAGTCTTGGGTTTGCTGCAGTGTGAGATGTGGAAGTATTTGCTGGGGAAGTCATCCACCTCCCATCCTTTCTGTTGGATTTCTTTTCAGCACAGAGCTCGGGGAATTTGTTCCAGAAGGAAGCGAGCTTTAAGACTTATTTAGAGCAGAACGTGTCTGCCAGTTTTTCTTTGCAGTCCCATTTGGTGTGAAAAACTGGCCTTTCAAATTATTACAGTCCAAATCATTGACTTAAAATGTAGCAGCACTCATTTCAATTTGTTATTCTTGAACTTGCTTTGAGGTCAAACCAGAAAACTCAAAATCCGAACAGTCAAAACATCCAAGTCTGATGTTTTTCCTTTTGAGGATTGAGAGGAATACCTAAGATTTTGCTTATTCTTTTTCTCTTTTTGCTTTGTTTCTTTCTAGATAAGACAGTTATTTAATTTTAGTTGTCAATAAATTTCAGCATGGAAAGACTTGGTTATGTGATCATGGGGACTCTTAAAAACCAGGGCATAAACATCAGCATTAATAAGGTGCTTTAGTCCTGTTTTTCTCCTGTACATGGTCCCTGACAAATAAAAAAATAAAAATAAAAAAACTTCTAACAATCTAAGGGAAATATGCATTTTTTTTTAAACTGAATCAGAACAAAGCAACAGAGCTATAAATGTGGCAACCATCTTGCCATGTCACCACCTTAGTTGAAAAACAATGCATGCATGTTGTGTAAATTAAGGATTTTTTTTCAATAATTTCTGGATTATTCGATCCCTGATTGGATAAACAGACAGCAAATACTATTAAAAACTAGACAGACATGCAGTAAAGGGCACAGAGCAGATTCAAACCCATGCTGATTGTCAAGAGCGTTAGCTTCCCTGCACATGGGCATGCACACATACAGTAACCACAAGTCCTCAAGAGGATTTTTTGAAAACTGAAAAAGTCTTTATGAGCTACTTAGTCTCAGATTTTGATTTTATGATTCTTTAAAACACCTGATACAACAGCTTTTCATTATAGCATAGAACTGAATTTATTAGCACAATATAAAGTCGATTTTTTTTGTCAATTCCAGTGGCTGTATTTTGTTATAGCATAAAAATACTGATCAGGGTTGCATTTTTGCAGACTATGAACTTGCTCCAGACTTAACAAGACTTAAAGGATAAGTTCGGTTTTCTGACACCTGGACCTTATTTTTAGGATTAAATACGCTCGTAGACTCACCCAGACAATTTTGGCGGAGCTCGGAGCCGTTTTCGAGCAATTTAGATCCATCCAACGGCATTTTTTCTCATGCCGTAGTAGCAGACGGGGCCAGAAATGGAAGCCCCTAAATTAGACATTATCTGCTGCAAAACTCGCTCATTTCAGCTGCATTTTATAAATGAATGGCCAGTGTTATCACCATGTCAGCTCAACTTTGTTGTTATGGTCATCCGGGCTTTACAAGGATGGGTAACTTTTGGTGACGTCACAGACAAGAACATGAGTAGAGCCGCTGTTGTTGCTAGGCTACACGGCTACACGGCTACACGGCTATTTTTGTGCAACATGGCGGAATATTTATCCGATGTAGAAGTGTCTGACGACGACTTTGAGTATAATGGATGCCCGTATCGTTTTGAGCCAGAATATACCGATGAGGAGCTATTTGAAAGGAGGATGCAGAGGGAAAGAGCCGAACAGCTGGCCAGAGAACAAGCAACCACTGCACGTCCACGAATGGGGGCTAACTGGTGGTGTTGTTGTGGACATTGCACAGCAAACACAACAGAGGAGGAGTGAGTTTCGCAGCAGATAATGTCTAATTTAGGGGCTTCGATTTCTGGCCCCGTCTGCTACTATGGCATGGGGAAAAAACGTCGTCGGATGGATCTAAATTGCTCGAAAACGGCTCCGAGCTCCGCCAAAATTGTCTGGGTGAGTCTATGAGCGTATTTTATCCTAAAAATAAGGTCCAGGTGTCAAAAAAACGAACTTATCCTTTAAGAACAGTCGCACACTATGCACTCATGCAAGTCACGAAGAAGCAGTAAAGGGAGGTTAATTTTTGGTGCCAAGCTGAAATGAACTGTCTGACTCAGTTGTGTAGCTGGTGGAGGTGATATGTGAGTCCCTGTGCTCCTGAATGATCACAGCAATCATGGAGAGAGGGTAGAGGGACTTAACTCCATGCATTCTTTTAACTGGTGAATATTCAGTCGTCTGGTCGTGTGTAGGTGTCTTTGGCTCTCTGGGTGTTTGCTTCAGTGCTCTCTGGTCGATGTTAGTAAGGCTTATCATAATGCCTGTCTGATACATAGAGGGGTTAGGTTTGCTTCAGGTAAACATTAGTGTCTTTATAACTCTCCATACTTGGGAGTGGGCTACAGCTTACATTACAGTTATGCAGTTGTTCCTCTAACCATTCTTATGAGTGGTGACGGACCACCTAACACAACGCTCCACCACTCCCAAAGAAAGGCTCTAAATACTTGATGTAGCTCATTAAAGTTATGACTTGTTAACAGATTATGAGCATATTTTCCTTTTTGCTGTCCTAAATTACGTTTGGGGCATTTTTTTTATTAATGTGAAGCAATTGTAGTGACTTATACATTTGCGGTTTGTCACAAGGACGCAAATCTTAACAGAGCCTATTTCCTTAAGATGATCAGGTGTTTCCCTTATTATACTAACATTTCCATTTTGCCTCTTTTTTTTTTTTTCTCTGCAAAATCTGAAATACTAACAGCTTATATTCATGCCTCAACTTTCAATATTTTACTAATACAGGCTAGTAAAACATACTTCTATTAGTGCTTGGACAAAATCACTTGATATGTTCTGTATGAGTTTGTGTTTGTGTTGTTGTTGAAGCTGTATGTTGTTGCTTCTCTAAGTCAGGTCTTTCTTGAAAATGAGGTTAACAATCTCAGAAGGCCTAACTTGGCTAAGTAAAGGTTCAATACAAAAACAAAAGTAAAAATTAGAGATTTGCTATTGATTTAAAAAAGGTGCATTTAAAGTGCTTCACTTAAAGGCAGGGTTGGTAATCTTGGAAAACTAGCATGAATTTGAATGTAGCATCTCCTCAGGACTTAGCCTAGCCCCCCCCAAAGCGATGCCCCCCGCTCACATGCACAAGCGCCACAGATTTGCCACCATATGACTCAAAACTGTCCCCCTACACATTGTTTTTGTTTTGCACTACACCAAGTCATATCTCACTCAGCGATAAGCAGTAAGTTAAAAGACAAACAAACATGACAAGTTAGTTTGTACTCACAACTGTGTTCTCTGTCTCCATCTTGAATCAGGGTCTGTGCATGCTGGCAAAAGGTACGCGCAGAACGACAGTACAGGATTTGATTTGTTTAATAAATTGGGTGCCAATCGCTGTGATTGGTTAGTATTTTCCCAGTTTTACTCCTGCTGTAGACAGTGGCCATTTTTTGCTCTCTTTTAAGAACACATCATGCATTAATTGCCATCGGGACATAACAGTCATTTTAACCAGTATCACAAAAAGTGTATCTAAATCAGATTACCAACCCTGCCTTTAAGCCATGTGAGTGTCGTAAAAACTCTTATTTGGATACTTCCTATTTTGCCTACATGCCACCAAATAACTTGTTTGTTTTTCAAAAGTCAGTCAATGTCAAACAAATGCTAGGAAATACTAATCATACAGAATTTTGGCAATGTCACTTGATAAGAGCAAAGGATCAATAGTTTTCATTTGAGGTTTTCCAACCATTGATGACTACATTAAAAATACTCTTACAAATCTGATAAAAGTGAATCAGACTAAGCTCAAACAACTCTGCAGATTTCCACTGACAGAAACACAAACATACAGACCGACAGCAGATGGACTGCTGCTGCCTTGAGACATTGATGTGGAAGGATACAACTCATTATGCCTCAGCAGAGCCAGACATGGAGATTTTTCACTGTTGGGCTCGGTGGGCATTCTGAACGTGGTCAGATGTTGTTAAAATAATTGTGTTGACAGGAGGCTGAAAAAGTTTCTTATCAGACACATAGTTAGAGACACTAACAGTGGGACAAACTTAGAGGGAAATGAGTTTGACTCATATTAATCACAGAGACTCTCAATAAGTACTGACATCTTTTGCCTTGCCAAGAATTTTAAAATGACTTCCTCTGATTGTCTTATCGTTAAGTCTGCGGTGAAGTCACTCCAGTGTTTTACATCTGTACAGCAATCAATGCCACTTAAATGTACTCCACCCTTTCAACAACATTTGTCTTTTTGGGAAGTTAGGGAGGAAAGTAGAGGATTAAATAGGATGTACTTACGGACTTGAGGTCAGCTGACAAGTCATTAGGTATAAGGACTTTTAAGGAAATCTGTAATTAATGAGGTTTGGATTATAGATTTATTTTTAGCTCAGAGATTTCTGCTTTGGAAGAGACTGATGTGTGTTTATGGCAGCTAACTGAAAGTGAAGCACTTCATAAAAGGCTCATAAGCTATGTTCTATCATGTATCTGTCTTTCAAGATTAATCAATATCCACGTCACGAAAATGAAACCAGTGCCAAAGGGCCAAAAACTGCAGTTTCTGAAATGTCTGCTTGAGGATGGCTCGAGAAAAAGTAGGGCTACATTATTGTGTCTGGTGAATGGACAATTTTTACATCCAAAATATACTTTTTAACAGCCTGGTTCAACAAATGGGTGCAGCCTGAATATTTAAAATATGTAATGCCTCTCACTGTATTTAATTAATATCCTGTTTGTATAATAGTGTTATGGGTCCTCTTTCATGTTGTTGAGTTGGTTTAATAAAATTTAAGCCAATTAAAAGTCTGAAAAAAATCAGATTGGGACGGTATTTAGTCGTTCAGGGACACAGCATGCTTTTAATTTCCTGAAAACAGGTAATCAGCGAGAGATGAGGTTTTGGTGCACTGTGGTGCTATGATTGCTAAGGGCTCCTGTTTTCCTTATTTGCAAAGCATATTAAGTTTGTCCCAAATTTTGATGTTTAACCTATTTTGCATCCTCATGACTCTTAATGGGGATTAGAATTTCAGAATGACTTCAGCACATGATCTCAGCCTGCAGTTGCATAAAGGGATACACAAATGTTTCAGAGAACAAAACATATATCCAAGTGTTGCATAATATAGATCTGGATTTTTTTCTGTAAAGACGTACTGAAAAAACATTGCTCAGAGTTTAGTACACATGAGCCAAATGATGAATGTGAAACAGGCACAATGTCATCATGGAACCCATCACACATCCTTGCGGTCAGTACATTAAATAAGTGCCTCTGCCCACCATGATCAGGTGCAGGATAAGATGGCAACTGCTCAAGGCTGTTGAGCATGTAATCTCAAACTCTTTTGCACCTTCAACTCATTTAGATTAAAGTGCACTGTAAATATATCATGGCCCTGGTTTGAAAAGGCTGGATTTGCTTTTAAACCTTGTAGTAAGCCGTGTTAACTCTTGTCATTCAAGTCCTAGAGGTTGTTCTGCATCAGTCATAAATGTTTTAGTTGGTGGCTCTGAAGCTGTAATCTTCTCTGGGGAAATTGTTTTATCTGAGGCTCTGGCTGTGAAAGAGTAACATCATCTTGGCATGATATGGTCTTATTATCAGGCTCGGTAACAAACAGCATCTTAACCCCGTGTTTCTGTGTTTAGGGTTCTTTTTTGATTCAGTTCAGGGATCAGCTTGTGGTCAGTCTGAAAATGACATCATGATCCTGAAAAGAGAGTTGTTGTCTGTCTCTATTCGATTACTCCTTTACTGGAACTCTGGATCTCTCTGCTGAATGTGATCAGGGAGGAAGGGACTTGGTGCCACCTGCTGGTTTAAAGCTGATGTGTCGAGGATCTCAGTGGAGATGAGAGAGAAAACTGGCAGAATATGATAAGAGAGGGTTTTTGGCTGTCTGGATGGATCACGTGATTCTTGGCTTTCCATTAATACCACAGTGAGGCCACTTTGTGCACAGTCTATTCATCTCTGCACACTCATTCTCGACTCTCTTATTGAAATCAAAAGACACTTTTAGATAAACTGTATGAAACACTGTCATTTCATCTTTTTGTAATTGGTTTCTGTGCATACAAGTCTCTGCTTTATTAACCTTCAACTGTGTTCTGTGATTGTCTTCAGTAGAGTTAGCTCGCATAAGTATTGCTGGCATTAAAATGGGCTGTTAAATCAGGAGTTAAATAATTGCAGCTTTGGCTGTGTGTCAGAGAAAGTAAAAGGCTGTGGTTGGGCTGTGTATATTTCATTTTACTGCATGCTTCGTTGTTAGGTGAGGGTTTTCTTGAAATGTTTTATTCATTATTAACAGGACAAAGAACACTGAAAGCATTTCCCAATGGAAAAGATATCCATTAGATACCCTCTCCCGACAGATTTTATTGAGATTTTAAAACTGGATCGTATTATGCACTTTAGTCCTCAGCAGCAGTACCCACCCACTACTTTATCTGATTGGCCCATGATGAATGTGATTGAAAAACAAAATCACGTTCCAGATATGTTTTTGACAGGTTCTGCCCTCCCAAAGCTCTTTCTATGGTCTGTGTCCCAGATCGACCATTGAAATATATCCCGTAGTGTATCTAAAAGTCTGTCTGGCGTGTCAGGTCAGTCATTGGTGGGTGCAATATTGAATACTATTTGGAAAAAAACAAACAAAAACAAAACAAAAAAAAACATAAAACCAAAAAAAGAGACTCTGTAAAATATTGTTTATCAGACCAGGATGTTCTCATACAGATCATTTCAAATCGGTCTAACTGCAAGTAATAACCACATCTTACAATAATCAGATCTGACAGATGAGTCTATGAGTAATAACATACTCAAAAAACAATTAAAACAGAGTGATATTTTGACAGAGATTTTTTGTGATTTTTATGGCCTTTTTGAATGGATTAGAAGTCCATAGTAGAGTTATGAGAGTCCCTTTGGTGACAGTAGAAAATGGATATGAAATCTAATGTCAAGCTTGAGGCATAGCACTGATGTGCTTGGAGTTCATGTTTCACCAGTGGTTACAGAAAAGGATACCACCACTGGACTCATAAGACTCTGCGACTGTATTGAAAGGCTCAAACATCATTGATTTTCGGGTTTGTGGCTGGAGATTCCTTACCCCTGGGGGCTGACCTGTACTCAAAACCAAAAATATTGCCTTTTACATGCACATGTTGAACTGTCGACGTCTCTAGCATCTACAAGATGCTTTTAAAGCAATCCTTTTTTTTCTGTGGCCTTTTTTTGTGTCTTTTGTTTACATCTGTACTGAGGACATTTTGGCAGCAAGGGAGCAACAGTTAGATAAAGCTACAGTGGTAACTACTTGTGGGCAACTGTGTTACACTGTAGTCAGAGAGTTTGCAAGGGTCATGCCTGTATTGATAAAAAATATCACAAATTAGTTTAACCGACTTACAAATCTGGTGCCAACTCTTGGTGTCACTTCCCTGAATTTAATTGTTTAGTTGGCTATTTGCATGCACCCATAAACCCCCAACAGTGATATGCTGATTGACCGCAAGATAACATTATATTCAATTTATGTGTTTAATATTATTTAAACCAACACTAAGTAACTTTTCAGCCTTCATAAAATATTTTCATAACTTTTGTGATGAAACATCGACTTACAACTAGTTGAATGACACCTCTGTCATGGCCTGGGGGGGTCTGTATCGCTTCCACTGACACTAAGCGACTTTGAGGAGGGTGGCAGGAAACCTGCCACACAAAAAGACTACAAATGTGCTGACTGCGTTACCGCATACGTCACTTCCCCCTTTCCCCATTCGCTACAAAGACGGAAGTCGAGTCGAACGCCTACGCGCAAGTAGTGCTATCATGGCAGAAGCTGCAAAACAAACGAAGAAACGAAAAGTTTTGTCTGAGGAGACAAAAAAAAGAAAGAGGGAGGCTACCCGGATAAAAGGACAGTCAAGGATTAACATTGGCCCAGCTTTCACTCGCTGGCGTGAGCTCAAAGACGAGGAGGGATTTCCGACCGACGCTGCCTTGGCTCTGTTCCTGCTGGACTAGTAAGTAGCTTCCTCCTGCCGGGATCTGTACGTGTGTTTACTGTGAAATTAGCCAACATAGCGCTTTATTTATCGGTTTCAAGGCTCTAAAACTCGTCAGCGCGTCAATCGCTGACGAGTCAGGTAAGGGGGGGGCGGTGGGGGGATACGGTACAAAACAAAGTTACACGTTTATTTTCAACATCGTCATGTTGATATGATATTGTTTAGCCACAATTAGATTCATTACCTCGTCGCTATTCATCCTTCACACAGCCGCTAGAAACAGAAATGTTGTTCACTCCAACTGCAGGCGACCGGGAGACCAGGATTTTACGGCGCTACGCGCTGGGCCTCATGGGAAATGTAGTCTTCTTTCAGGCAAAACACTACCGCCTTTGTCCACCGGCGCCGCCATAATCAACGAAAACTGAAAGTTCTTAAGTGTTGCTTTAAGGTGCATTTCTATAAATATTATATATGTACATATATATATATATATATATATATATATATATATATATATATATATATATATATATATATATATATATATATATATATATATATACATATATATATATATATATATATATATATATATATATATATATATATATATACATATACATATATATATATTTACATATATATATATATATATATATATCGTAATACCTCACATTAACCAGTATTGTTGCATACTATGACAACAAAATAAAAATTCCAAACATTCAGTACTGGGTAATTTAATATTTCTAATGATCAGACATTGCAGATGAACTCCTGTGTGCTATTTAAATTGCACATATTCATTGGCAACATTGCTAAAAGGAGGAGGAGGTGTCAAGAGAAACTGTTTTTTTAGTTGCTTATTTATTTAATTGTTAGATTTTTTGCCACACAGTTAGATAATTGTTATATTGGGAAAATATCTGACTGGTCTTATACACACCAGCATCTAATGTCAGCGTGGTGCTCGGCCTAATCCAAAATCTTGGACTGTATCCTGAGAACTACAGCAGCCTGCAGTTTTTCTCTGCCGTGCACAGATTCATTCATTGATGTGTTTATTTTTTTGTCTTACTAAAGATTACTTAAACATGTACTTAAACATGTACTTTTTCATCAATTGACTAATACATTGTTATTACTTACAATCTCTGCTATTTTAAATGGGAGATGATTTGTCACAAAATAAGGCTACTAAAAATTCAGTTGTCCTTTTTCAACCCTGGCGTTCTCATAAATCACATTTTAAAACACTGTAGCACTCCAGAATGGAAGAGAAAGAAACTGTAAATGTGTGTTTTATTACTGATTTAAACATTTTTGACTTTTTTATAGCATGGTAAAAGGAGTAAAGTCAGTCCTCATCCTCAAATTGCTGATATTTAAATGATGAATCTGGAGTAAACAGATTAACAAGAATCTTCGCGACCTTCGTAAATTTGCCTTCTGGCTTTTCAGCTTGCCGCACTTGTTTCCCCAGTACAGACAGAGCTCCTCCTTCCTGTTTTTGTGTTTTCTGTGCCACCGCTGGCTTTACCTTGACATAAATTTGTCTTTCCTCTTGTTTGTCCATCCATTCCCTCCACTGTGTCGCCATCAGCTCATTCTCCTGGTTTGGTATTTCTAGTTCTTCCTCTTCCTCATGTTTTGGCTCCTGAATCTTGAATAGGTGGTCAGGTGGGGCGGAGACATTAGTTAAAACTTGCTGCTCTTCGTCTTGCTCCCTGTCAGCCAGTTGCAAAGTTGTTTCAGAATGACTCGAGACATCACTGGTGTCTAAACAATCAGAAACATCCAGTAAAGTTTCGGATCGACCCTCTTGCTTATTTTTTGTTGGCATGCTGTAACCCTCATGTTCTTCAGTCTTACTACCTTCCTCTTCTATCTTTTGAAGGATTTTGCTGAGGCAGTCATAAATGATCTTTAAATTCTTAATTATCTCTCCTTGGATTTCTGTCAGACGTTTCATAAAGGTCAGTTCTTGTTTGGTTATCAGAAAGACGTCCAAATTTTGAATTGGGAGTTCCTGATGCACTGCCTTTTTAACCATCTTGTAGATCCTCCTGTCGTTTGCTGCCTGTTGTTTTATCCTTATCCTGGCCAAACATGAAGGAAAAAAAGCCAATAAATAGCAAGCTCAAGCAAGCAAGTAATGACACACATGCACTTCACACTGTGCCCCATCAGCGTACAACATGAGCTAGCATCAGAGACAAAATCAGCTAAACTACATTAAATCTTGTTGGCCTGCAAGTCTCACAGTGTGATGCAATGCACTGTTTAACCCACTCACTTTATCTTCTATTTTCTCTTTGCCACTCATGTTGACATGGATTAAGGAAAAAGAGTAATGGATACTGGTGTCCAAAAATAATGTTTTCTTGATTTTCTTTCACTTCTAAATTACTTAAATGTCCAATGTCCTATGCTATGGATTTTCTTTACTTTTAATGTTGTTAGAAGGGTCTTGGGGAGCAGAAGAACATGACACCTTTTTCTAAACTCTCAGTTCACAGAGGAATGCGCTGTGCCTCTTTAAAGACAGTGCCCCTTGAATCCCTCTGTTCCTTACTTCCTGGGGTTTATTATGTCATAGCGATACAGCCTCCGCCTACACGTGTGTTTTCTGCTCATCACAGGCAGATGCCATGACTGTTTTTTCTCCCATCAGGGCATCGTTTGGGCAACAAATTAGTGTAGAGCTCATTATCATGGCCTCCTGAGCTCCTGACATTGGAGCATTTTCAAAAGAGAGGGAAAAGACATCTGATTCTCTATAGAGACAAAATCTTTTTATTGTTTATTGAACTCAAATCCTTGCTTAATAGACACCCAATGCTTGATAAGAACAGCCAAACACGCCAGGACATGGAAATTTAAGGGGTTTTTTGTATTTTATACTCACCCCCCCTAAAAAACAAAACAAAAAAAAATCAGTAATAATCACATCTGTTTTTGTGCTGTCAAAGTAAAGCACCAGATTTAGTTTTTTTATTTTTCAGAGAAACAAAACTATATTAACTATAAAACTATAAGAATAGAATTAAACATACAATGGAGACAGTGTGGACAGTGTGCATGCATGCTGCACAATTCAGTGAGGCACAATGTCTGACCCCGTCTTGCTGTTGGAACACAGTGTTTGGAGTTTAGTAAACAAAACAACTCATCAAAAAAATGTGGGAATTATGATTCCTCACAAACAAGAAATGTACCTGTGGGTAGAGAAACTGGAGCGCTTCTTTCTGCCTCGGCCTGCCATCAGGATATCCTCCTGTCAAAAGTCCTCTTTGGAAAAGAACATAACAAAGCAAAGCCATTTTCAATAATGATTTAATGTAATATATACTATTTTTAATCCTCACCTCTCTATAACTTTGTTAATCATATTCCGGTCTCAAATTCAGATAAAACAGCAGTACTATTATCCTGAAATCCTTAATAAAGTTTATGTTTGAAAAAAAAGTTGAAAGATGAGAATTAACAAACGGCTTGAATGAAAAGAAATAAAATCTATGTCAGTTTTTATTAAAAAGTTAAAGCTGAAAGGGATTTATTGTTGTGCTGTGTTTCCCAGGCACCTGGTGGGGTCTCTCTGCCTGACTTTATTGCAGTTTCTTTTTTGGTGCGTTTCGCTCTTGTGATTTATTTATTTCATCAGCAGGAAACTGAAAAGCCCTGCACAGTTTAGTTGTTGCCTAGCAACACAAGCACCATGAATAAGGGCTGAATGCCATTGGTAAAATGTTTTTTTGGTAGTTATGTATTGTTCTTTTTTAGAAAACATATCAGATAAATATTGTCTTTTTCTGTACAACTATTTAAATTGGATCTTTCTTTAATTTTAACACACTTGTTCTTCCATTGTGCACTGCAGCCCTCGGCCAGTAACTTCTACTTATTTCTTCATAGACTTTACAAACATATTCATGGCTTGTAATTGCACCACTGATAGCCTCCATCATTACGTACGTCTGAAAATGTTTAAGTCAGTTCTACATGAGTAACTCTGTGTTTTCGACTTCAAAAAGCTCACAACAGTTTTTGAAGACATAAAATGTCCTAATGAATTCTCTCTGTTTAGATGTTAACTATAAACACATATAATGAGTATCATTTTAACATTACAGAGGGTTATAAAAGGTAAGGAATTGTCCATTTAGCTCGGTCACTCCTTGAACTGTAGCCTCTACATTTTAGATGCAGGTAACTTACAAACTCTAAATGTCGCATAGTTCATTGCAAGTTAGTTTCCTGGTGGAAATATCTGCTAGACTTTTTTGTACAGGACACAAGAAAATTGGCAGTGTGATTTTAATCAGACAACACACAAATGGCAGCATGACCTGCCTTGAGTCACGCGTCAGACACCATGCAGTGTGACCATCGCACATGCACGCATTGCAGTTGTGATGTTAAAATTATATATTGTTTAGCCCTTCCAGCAATTCTGGGGGCCAGAAGCTTGCTTTAGTCAGCGTTGAAGTGTTAGGTTATGCATTAAAGTGTGAGTGTAGGTTTTACATCTTAATTAACTGCAAAAAGTGAATCAGCATAAATGATCTCATCACTATTATCAAGAGTAGACTCACCTCAAAAATCTTAATCTGTCCTCCTCTTTATGTAGCTTCACCAACTAAGCGCAGGCTTTTACCTACATTTAAATCCAAACAAACTTTTCACATATGTTCCAATGCTGTGTTGTCATGTGTCACCCAGTTTTAATAAGATGCATTTGTTAGTGTTTCATAAATTAACATTTATTTCTTATCTAAACAAAGTGAGGAATATCAACAAGATGTTAAAAGGTGGAGAAAGTACTGTAAATCAGGCATGGTCCAGTTTCCATCAGAGTCCTGCCAGCTGCTTATGACTTGCTAAAGTCACCACATTCAACAGGTGGCTTCTATTTCTAAGTTATGATCATGGCTACAGGCCATAGTCTATTAACAGACATGCCAGGTCACTGCATTGCTTCAAATCACTTTACAATACTTTTAAGTCTGTTGTAGTCTGTATAAGGGTTGTCATGGCATCAGAACTTTACACTTGAATATGCTACTTGTTAGATTCAAATGATATTGACAGCTGTTTTGATCTGGCAACAAAAAAGTAGTACCTGATACTGGACATTTCCTTTGGGAACATGGCTGTGCTCGTCAATTTTGAACACTTTCATAGTTGTGCAAAAAGTTGCTAATGCTGCTAAAATGGGAAATGTAAATAAGTGCCCTGATTTTCACAGTCAGTACATCTACACTGGTATCTTACGGAGCACCCTATCTTTCTAAGTAGTGTTAAATAATCAATATCATTTTTATTTGACTCTGTTGAGTTGAATGGATTGTTTACAAAATCACATTAATGCAGTCTCATGCTAAATTCAGTAGTATTAATTTCAGTCATGTCTAGCAAACAGAGACATTTTGTTTGGAGAGCTGCTTGCATGTTGTGCTGTTTTAAAGTTTTGGTATTTGATATAAATAAAGTAGGGATTCACGGTATTTGATTTTTTCTGATCCAACATTCAAATATTTCCAGATTCATTTTAGTTTACATCAATATTTATACCAATATGTACAAGCCTTTTTTTAAATGCAAAAAAAGATTCATGTACATTTTTAAGAGCCACAAATAACATCGATCTGCCCAACATAACAAGTGACTTATTCCTTTTGACCTCATACATTCAAATTAAAATGAAGTCTCCCAGCTAAAGGGCATTATTGCAGGTTTCATCTATTCGATTCAAGCAGAAAACTTTGGTCATTTCAACCCATTTATCTGCCAGTACTGTTATCTTGCTGATAATGTTGTGCATCTGTAGATCAAATTATTGAAAATGACCCTGTTATCATCTTTTTCACTCTTTCCTCTTGCGATCTCTCTCTTTTTTTTTACAGTGTCAAGGGTAGATGGCAGAGATGTTGTAGTGTATTTTTGACTCATAAAATTTTACGCAGGGCAGTGTGAGGGGGCTTACATTTCCACACGTTGCCTGGCTGTCAGTGGGACGCCCTTTCATCCTCAGATGTGTTAATTTGGGGGTCAGGCATCAGAGCACTGCACCCTCTCTGGTGACGTCTGAACCTGGGGGCTTGGACAGGGGTCCTGTTCCAGTCATTTTACACATCTGCTGCAGTATAGCTCTTCAACTCTGTCCCTCTAAGTCCCCCAACTGTGCCATTTTGCTGTGAGAGAGTTACGATACTGCTGTAAGGGACGCTGGACTGTTCACACGCTGTGTCTCAGCCATGAGCTCCATGAGTGAATGTGGGGTAAGTTTCATATCAGACTGCTGTCACCATTGTCTATTTTAGACCCAGCAATATTCATTTACTCATTAGTTCAGTGCCATTTCAATTTTAGCTGTTACTGATATCACTTTTAAGAGACAAACACATTCACTGTAAGTAAAGATTTTAATAAAACATAATTTGTTTTATAAAAGTTTGAATTTTGTGTTTCATATGTTATTTTTGACAATTTTTGGTGAGTTGTCACCATCCATATTTTTCCTGGTTTTATTTGTAAAGCCACCAGTTTCCCACCAACACGGCTCATATATCTTCATGATCTTGTATGTAAACATAGAAACATATCAGAAATGCACACAATATAAATATGTATTACCTTCTAGACGACACCAAACACAAATAGAGCTGTCAGTGTGTTAATGTAAGATGATACTCGCCATGTGGTAAATATACTCTGGTGTTCACTCAGAGAGAAACACACAGATTTGTGTCCTTGTCCTTGATGGGACAGAATGTCTCAAAACTCTGCCCCTGACTCATGTAGTAAAATAATGAAATTGTTGGTGCCAAATATTAGTATTTTCATTCAAAAAGAAAGAAAAAGTGATCTTCCATTTTTAATCATCACCCTAACACTCCATGACTTCTTCCTGTACTTGTTATAACATAAATGACGGTGGCATCAGCTGATGTTTAGAGACCATAGATGAGAGACCTTTGAGGAAGATGGTTATTTTTGATGTGAGAGGAAACTTGCACTGAAATTTTAGTGAATATAAACACCAGTCCTACACTGAACTTTTAAAGGCTCGTTTAACAATACATGTACACAAGAATGTTGCAGTGAAGCTCAGCCATTCATATTCCTCAAGGCATTCAGATTAAGAGCCTGGATGAAGAGCAGCTTTTTGGGACCATTTTTTATTCCAAGCCAATGTTCAGAGTTCACAGTGCTCAGCGCCCTGAACGGTAAAACAACCTCAGCATTAAACTGTTTTTTGTTGCTGCGATCCCAACACTCTCTCAGTTGAAAACAATTCAGTCTTGGAAACAAGGCTGTGCTTGTCAGTGTCACTTTCCCCTCACAGATCAATCAAAATCCAGAGGGGTTGGGACTCCTGTTGTCAACCTTGTAAAAGTTGAAAGTTAAAAACAACCTGGCTCATATAGTTAAGGGAACTATTTCCTGGTCTTCAGCTGCTCCACATAGTAGGACATGATATCTTGACTTTGTTTTCATGCTTTCTGGGTGATATTTCCATGACTAAAGGCAAATGAATCTCACAGAGCTAATTTAAATGGGCTGATGGAAAGTACCAAGGGAAGTACAAATCAACCCTTGTAACCTAGCAACATTAGGCGCTGTGAAAAGCCGTCTGTCATTGCAGTTGAGTGCAAATGGACCAGAAAACGTATCCTCTAAAGACACAGACCCTAATTTTGCAGGGACCCGATCTATAGCATGTGTCAATTCACATCATGGCTTGGACAAAGTGCAAGAGAGGGTGACATGGTGTGTATTTCACACACAAAGACACACACTCATACTCGCAGGGCTGCACCCTCTTCTGCCCTGCTGGCTCTGCATACTCCCTTTTCACTTTTATTACGCATCTTATACGACCTCCCTAACTTAAGCCCCAGTACTGCTTCCACGACATTCACAGTGAAGGTGAAGGGTATAAACTGCAGTGTGAAAGAGGCTTAGGTGTCTTTTTATGTTTATTGAGCAGGATGTACACCTGCAGGCAAGGTTTTAGCACGTAATAGTAGGAACGGTCCAATCAGCTGCCCTCATAGGGGTTCAGTTGTACAGTGTTAGCAAACGTTATGCCATACTGTAACTGATACACCATCTTCTTGAAATCGCACAGTGTATGCCTGGTTTTAGGTAATCGGATAAAGTAATGTAGCATCATGAGCTAATCTTAAAAATATTGATTATATAAGTGGTATGACGTTATTGTTACTGCAGCTTAGCCTGTAATGCTTGCCCCAATTATTATGGATATTATTCTTATTCTTATATTATTTAATTTTCATTAAGAAAAATAGTATTTTTTCTGGTAATGATAAATAAATGAATTGAAGATTTGTAAGAAAATCTTTGTCGATCCATCAAAACATTGAAGCTAGGGACTTCTTACCATCTGACATTTTTTAAAGTTAAGATCAGCTTTTATGTCTTTATTATCAGACAGTATGGAAACAGGGGAGACAAAGAGTGAGATATGACATGCAGAAAGGAGCCACAGACCATTATTTGCTTCAAAGACAACAGCCTTTGCATGTGGAGTGTGTAGCCATTACTGTCAGCCATCAGACATTTCTGTGACTGTGGGACTGAAGAGAGATTACGTTTCACTTTATTCTTAATTCTTAACATTGGGGCTGAATTGTCAGTCATCTTCTGGAAACAGTGAAAGTTTTTATCAGCCATCTGTTTGTCTATTTCTCCCTCATTATGTGCTTCAATCATTAAATCTCTCCTGCTGCTCCTCTCTCATTAATTGCCTTTGAACACTAATGCGCACCATTTTGAAGTGTATCCTAGCAGGAGTGCTTACTGGATTATGTGTTTGCAGATGTGGGGCCTTGTGTGCATTTATGTACATACTGCATATGGATCATGCTTTTTATGTTTGCGTGAAAAGCATTGTCTATTTGGCTCGGAGACTTCTACTCATATAACATATATCTGTGATATAATTTATTTAACATGTTATTCCTTTTATACCTTAGTAACATGTAACTGTTTGACCAGGACTTTGTGACCACAGTGAAGATAAAATGAGAAATATTTTTTGGATAAGAGTGGAAGTCCTCAGCAGTCTTAACAAATCAAAAGTAAGGCGAGTTTAAAATGAAGGCACTTCATTTTTTTTCTTAATTTGCAAGAAATCTCAAGGGTGAGCTTAACATGACTGATATAGAGCTGTCTTGGTGTTATTAGAGCCACATGGAGTTATGAGTGTGCATGTGGGTGTTGTTCTAATGAAAGAGGATGATTCAGCGGGTGAAACCTGCAAGGATTGCTACTACAATCCCTTAGGTCTGGAGTGTGGGCTCTTCTCCAGGTCTGAAGTGTGGGCTGCTGGGATGACACATTGTGTGGGGGAAGAATCCAGCCGTGTTCAAGGAAAAGCCTATCCTATCTCAAAACATTCAGAGTAGCTATTGTGGTATATCCTGCATTTTTCAGCCTGTGTGTTTATTTCTGTTTCTCTGAGTAATGTGGATTTGCTTTTTTTTGTCTGTTGCAAATATAGATCACATGCCACATTTGCTTATGCATCATTGTCCAACTCTCACACATACTGTAGGTATTATGAGACAGTTATTATTTTACAAGATGAAAATAGTTCTCAGTGGTAGAGGTAAATCACAGGGCTGACGTATACAAACCAACATCCATTTATCTCAGAATATCAGAAAAAAGGTTAAATGTAAAGAAAAAACAGACGACTTCCCAATTGCTTTATGTGACTGAGGTTCTGGATCACAGAGTGAATGGATGCAGAGACATCAGACAGAGATACAGCTTCAACATAGCTGTAGGCTGTCTCTGGTATGCTTTGTGCAGTTTCACAGTTGTTGAATCCGTAACGCAGTACTGACCCGTGCTATTGCAAGCAGTTGCTACTGTTTAGCATTCTTTTAATACCTCTTTTTGACTCTTTATGTGACTTAAGTCATTCTTAAAACTCCACGACCTTTTCCTCCCCTGAAACCTTTGTGTCACACCTTCTTGCAATCCTCTTGTTCTCCTTTGAAAGAGCGAAAACATCCACAAGGGTTGTACCATATCAGCTTTTTGCAAACTTGTCGCAGCCGCACCTATTCCTCTTCTTTACTATGTGACATGTAGATCAGGCATTGATCTGCCATTTCTGTTATTCCAGAATGCTAACTTGTATTAATAACTTAATGAACAAAATTTTATCAGTTGATTTTATCAGTTAAATGTTATTGTATGATCAATAAATAAAAAATATATCCATAATTTGCCAATAATTTATCAATTCTGATGTGTATCAGGCACGATACGATACACTGCTGATTCTCTGGACAACGATACAGTATTTGCTGATATTACACAGCCTGCCACAATACAATATTACTTTGATATGATTTAGAAGTGATCGATATTGGATGATTGTGTACAAACTTAACACAGTTACATTCATGATAACAAAACAAGCAGTTTTGACTTTCATTGCTGGAGAGCTTCTTTTCATTACAGAACAGATCATCTTATATTAAACATGATGACAAAATGAAATAGATTTTTTGATTGCCTTATGATTGCGGTTTGAATACAGTTAATGTTTTTAAACACAATTTAGGATGAATAATTTTGATATAAAATTAACATTACAAATGTAATCATGGGTATTTGTGTTTACATACGGTGACTTCTAAACACCAACTTTTCTATGTTCATTTGAACCTTCATTTTCTGTACTCTGATGTATTTTTTGGTATTAAACCTTTAATGAATAGAGAAGTTGGGACAAGGTTTTAATGACACAGCGTGGCCTCTGAAGTAAGGGGGGTTGAGCTTCTATCCTCTGTGCAGGTGATATTTTAGATGTAGGGTTTACATGGATGCACAAAAATACACTTGGAGCATCCAAGCAGACACCTGACAGCAGGCTTCTCTCTTTCTGTTTACCTACAGGTTCTGCATTAGATGCTACTACAGCTCTACATAGCTGTACAGTTGTATCCTCCTGTTTACAAACATGTTTACAGTGAGAGACTTGACAGCCACAGCTTACATGACCCGAGGCCCTTCAGAGTGACAGGCAACAGTTCCCCAGATTGTTGTAAAGGTCAGAGTTTCCTCCTCTCATGTCCAATTAGGCTGACCAATTACTTTCACTTTGTCTCCGCATTAGTCTTTGGCACATTGAATGCAAATCGACAAGATGAAACAGAAGCTCTGAGGACACTGACAGTTGAGAGTCTAAGGGAGACAAAGAGGAGACAGAGGGTTAGCCATCTGATTGACAAAGATGGGAGGGTGGCAGTAGTACAAGTAGAAAGTGATGAAGCCAGCAAGGTCAAGGAGGGAGAGAGAAAGAGACAAGACATGGACAGAGACAAAAGTAAACAGAGTGGTGTGATGAATCCAGCTATAGATCCAGGAGAGGCACCGATCCTCCCAGGAGGATGTAGGTTTCCTTTGCTGGCAGCTACTTGAGCTACTCAGCTTTTACCCAGACCGCTGTTTGTCTTTTCCTGCATCTGCCTGGACTGAACCTCTTGTTTGATTCAGTACATCTCCTTTTGTTAGTTACAATGACCTAGATATTTCTTCTCACCACCTTATTTGGAGTTTTGAGATACTTGAGAGACATTTTTGCCTGAATCGTTTTGCTTGCAGATTAACTTTGGTTAATTGTTTAGTGAAAGAAAGCTGTGCACTGTTAGGCCGACTGGTGAGCTTCAGCAGACAATATCGTTTAGAAATTATCAGATTAGGCAATAACTTCTAGGACTTTTTTCTGTCTTTTCTATGCTTTTTTCTTGGATTTAGCAATTACCTCAATTGTAAATGCTTTTACAGCTCTGAAAAACAGAATGTGGCTCTCTCAGCAAAGGCAGCATCAGTCAGCGTGGATCAGATGAAAAAAATTAAACCTGGGTAAAGGTTGAGACCCTGTCTCTTCTTCATGTGTCCTGTCAGCAGAGCTTTCCTGTTGCTGTCAAGATATCACAACAAATATCAAATGAGTTTGTTTGATATGGAGGGAAATAAACAGACCTCTTAGTTTGGGATGCCCTGAGGGTGGCATGAGGATGTGTGTGTAAAGTTAGAAAAATCGTACAACACAATGACTTTTAAATTTCAAATTAATGCACTGTAACTTGGAAAATACAAAAATGCATGAAGAACTTTAGAATTGAAGGTTATTTTTTTCAAATGACACCATTTTGAAAACAGCACAGTAAAAAAACTTTATTGAATGTATTTTCCAAAACTCAAAAACACATTTACTCAAATAGCCCAAATTGTGCTTTTCTGATATGCCCTTTTTTGTGTTTTCACGTCTCCCCTGCTCGATCAAGTACTTCCACGCCCATGCTGCTTCTGAACTTCTCCCTCAGCCCCTTGTTACAGTGACAGTAGCTGCCTGAAATGGCTTGTTCTGCCTGCCTTCCCAGACAGACCTACCATTGTTTCATCAGCGGTTTGAGTGGCTTGGTCTGAGAATCCCAGTGCAGAGCAGAACCTATAAAATAAATGCAGAGTTGGCGACAATGTGGCGCTGAGCAGTGCTGAACTGGCCAATTACCAGAGTAGACCAGTTAACCAGTCAGACTGGACTGGGCTCAGGGGGTGAAGGAGGACTTAAAGAGGCACAGGGAATACAGGTGGATCAGGGACACACGGTGAAAACTAGTCTTTTTTTACACTATGATTATAAACACACTTGAGGAGTCATAAAATAATTGAATACATGAACCTGAGTCAAGAGAATTTATGGACTCTAATATTCAGATGTTTTGATTGAGAAATACAAATTACAAAACCATCAATAATCTTTACATGGTTTTGATAACTAAGCAGGCAATTTCACCAAATCACATAGCACCACTAGAGATGAGTATCAAAATCTGTTGCCAGTGTGATACCAGCACAAATATATCTGATAACTATTGGACCAAATCAACACTTTAAAGTGCTTAATTTCTGTCCTATTCATTAGATTTCGGAGCCAACAATACTGAACCTTCTCTGCCTTCTCTGCTCATCTAGTAATCCCCTCCAGCTAACGAAGCAGTCATTACAGGTAGCAGAAGCGTTTCAGATGGTCCACAAGAGAAAACATAAATGCTTTTGTTTCTCTTAAAGTTGGAATTCAGAATCTGTCTAAGCTGATGGCATTGTTTGAAAAGTACCAGGGTGTCTCTGTGTGGAGTTTTCAAAGTCTCTCCATGCCTGTGTTGGATCCCTCCAGGCACTCTGGTTTCCTCCCATAGACCACAAACAAGCTTGTGAGGTAAACTGGTGAGACTGAATTGCCATTAGTATGAACGTGAATGATTGTCTTTCTATGTCATCCTGTGATTGGCTGGAGAAGGGAGAAGTGGTGTCAGAGATGGATGATGTAGGATATACTTAAAGTCAAATCTATTTTAGTTGTCCATGTTTGTTCATTTAAAGCTAATGTATGGTGTCTTTCCAATCTGAGGTATTTGAACAAAAATAAGGGAACCTAGTCTTTTGCATTGACTTTTTTTCAGTCATCATGAAATTGCAGTTAGGTTTATTCATCCATTTAAGACCAACTACCGACATACCTTTTGGTGCAGTATCAGTTTTAAGCTTCAGGTTATCTGCTTTAAATGATCAATGTCAATTCCATATTGTGGCATAAATAGATCTAAAATTTGACAAATGAACACATTGACTACAATTTGTTAAATGAATTCAAAAACATTGGTATTTTGTTCTCAATATCTAAAGGGCAGTGGTATTATTGTGCTAATGCACTCAACTATAAGCTGTCATTTGGACTTGACATGCACACATATATTAATATATTATCTTTAAAACATGCGAGGGCAATCTGCATGGTACACAGTGTGAAGCTGGCTTAACATGCAGACCTCTACAGTTTAAAACACTCATTTGTTCAAAAAGTTAAGAGATGTGTTCAGGGTTCTCAAACAGGGTAAAAGATGAGATGAGTAGAAAATAACGGAGTTTTACATGTCAGAAAAAAAGAGCATAAGTATAAAGTCAGGGCAGAGGTTGAGTTCAACAGAGTGTGTTCCCTGGCCTCCTGACTGGTATTGAACCTCCTGCTGGGTTAGAGAGTGTTTTATCCCTGTAAACTGCCTTACATTTGTTTAATTGATTGTTGATTTGATCTCTCGAGTAAATGCCACAGTTCGTTTTCTTATACGGGCTAGCAAGATAAATAATGACACCGTCTTTGTGCTCTGTCTGCCCATCTCTCCCACTTCGCTCAATGTCCATCTCTCCCACTTCGCTCAATGTCCATCTGTCTGCTCAGACTCCTCACTGCTTCCTCCAGCAGTGATAAAACATGCACGTCTTCCTGCGTCTTCCACTGACCAGCATCACCTCCTTAGGAGCAGAATGATAGAATAAGAGCTGCATTGAGAGGCCCTTGTCAGCTGCTGGTTCAGTCATGATATACATAGTTTATAGCTGGATCTGCGTATGTCTGTGGCATGTTTTCCCTGTTTTAGCTCTGTCAATGTTTTGTGTTTTCTCTCTGATGTGTGATGAGTAATGAGCAGACAGATGGTGCACACAGCAGGCTGCGCTCGTGCAGACTTGCCAACCCAGGAGATTCAGGCAAGGATGGAGGCAGAGCAGAGCATGGGTGTGTTTGTTTATCCCAGTCACAGCATCCATGTACAAAGAAAAACTCACACCTTTTATAAGGGCACATAGACTGTGTAAACATTTGTGTTTGCTGCAGGGCTGGGGGCTGCTGGTGTCCACACAAGCCTCAGTCACATAAATCAGAGCAGACTTTAGCCTCCATCGTTGTTCTCTAAATAAACATACACTGTAAATTCTACATTTTCTTTACACCTCATGGCCATGATGGTCATTTCTAAACCTGTCAAATTAGCTTTAGGAGAATGTCTGGTGTTATGATGTTCTCTGAGGCTTAGACACCATCTTGCCATGTTTTTTTTTTTTTTTTTTCTAGATGGAATTTGTGTTTCATTTGGCTGTCTGAGGCCGGCAAGGCTACGAGTAAAGGTTTTGTTGTTCTGGATTGAACTCAAAACAACCAAAGTCATTTAAGACCTGCTGACAGATGATGCTGAACAAGCCTCATACAACAGCACACATGAAAGAGACAGCTGTTGCATCCTGGGCTCTGACTCTATTGTAATACAAGACTGTGTGCACACACACACACACATACACACACACACACACACACACATGCACTCACACACACACACATACATTGCTCACTGTCTTTGGTGTACCTCGACAGAGTTTTGTCGTGACTCTGCAGAGCTGTTGGTGCCAGGAAGCAGGGTGGCACCTTCCACCTCCTGTCGGGCTCCCTGTCTGGGCTGGCATTCACCCAGTTTTGTTACTTAACTGCAAGTGGAACAAAAAGGTGTAACCGAATCAAAAATCAGAGGGGGGTTTACTCTCTGCTGTGTTTTTCTGTGCTACCAGGTGCTCTCTTTTTTAAAATGTCTCCTCTCTCCTTTTTATTTGATCGTTTCCTGCTGTTTTGCTTTTTGTACCTGCCCTTGGACTGAATAATAGAAACCATAGTTTTCTTCCTTGTAAGCTGAATGGTAGTATTCTACATGTATTAAAAGATTTTCTGTAATGGAGTCACCAACAGTTGTAATAAAACCAAAATTCCAAGGTTTAATTTGATTCTGATAAAAAGAAAGAAATATTGACACCAAATTTATACAGTTGCAATAAAGCGAGAAGTATTAGACACCAAATATTAGGCAACTTTAAATTTTGATGATCAAATATTGCAAACTAGTGAGGTGTGCATTGTCCTCTGCCTAAATGACCCCCTTGGAGCATTTTCCCGAGAGATATGTCCTTTTTATTCCCGAAAAAAAGCTTTTTCGTAAAATGTCGGCCATTTCCATGATTTTCTGTGTTTATGTTGAATTCCACTTTTAATGTCCATTTCTGTGATTCCGTCTGCGATTCCGTGATCGCAGATTTTATATGGCCCTACATCCGTGCTAAATAGCGCAGTTCAAAGCACATAACATGTCAGTGGATTACAGGGGGACCTTAGATCATACATACACTTCACACACGTGTATTTGTCGTTGTTGCAATATTGAACATTATTATCACTTATACCATCTTTTCCTCACATCATGCAGGCCTAGTTAACTTCTGACCTTGGTTGTGTTTTTGTTTTGTTGCACTGACTTATGGTCTTATCTGATATTATTCTAACAGACTATTGTTTAGAAATAACGTATTAATTGCTGTGAATCAATATAGTTTGCAAAAGGTCATGGTTAAGAGATAACTAAAGGCTATAGCCTTAATCAACTGCTGGAGTAAAACTGCAGCTGTAATATCAAGCAGTGAAATCATCAATAACATGAGAAAATTTAATAGTGACTTTATTGTTGTATGGCTGAAGTTATCTTAGCTGACTGAAAACAAAATTGGGAGCTGTAAAGTCATCCTGCATTTTTAAGATATGCAGTCTGTCACTTTGACAGCAGGGTCGGCATCATAGAGCAGGTTAAACATGTCAGAAACCCTCTATTCTTTAAGTTTTCTCACTTATAAAAACAAAGCTCCAAGAACACTGTTATGTAACATAAGTTGTAACTTACGCCTTAGAAGGAACTACTTTCACTGATTTAACACCTCAAATGTTAGAGGGGTGGGAGTTCTGTTGTAAGTTAGAAATGAACTTGGATTTAAACTAGGCCATGTTTGAACTCACCCAAAGCTGCTGCAATCAGTCATAGAAATAAAAAATTGTCAGTGATATTTGTACTGGTAACTAAAAGTGTGACAGTTTGCAAGAGGGTAGGAAAAACCCTTGCTCTGTGCCAGTGCCATCCACTTTTTCAAATGTTTCTAACGCATTTTTAAAATTCAACAAAAGTTCAGGAGTTTGCCTGCAAACTGAAAAAAATAAATTACTCAGCATTGGGTGTTGTAGGGATGGGAATTAATACAATTTTATTGATATAAGTGTCATCATTGATTCTGCTTTGTCCATTCTTGATCCATTCCTGCTGATTTTCTAGGTGGAAAAATGTTGGCTGGAACATATGATGGTGTTACAGGTTTGGCTCAGCACAACAGACTCACACACACACACAGTTTACTTCAACTAGTAAACTTTAACATTATTTACTCACACCTATATGCAACATAAATGAGACCACTCTGGTCCAGCCGTGCCAGGTGCTTCACAGTATCCAGCTCAATATTCAAAAGTCCAACAGAAAAAGGATTCGGTAACGTGGAGCTCCTCCTTACTGCCTGTGTGTGAATGCCAGGTCTAGCATGCTACTGCAGGGAGAAACTAGAGCAACCAGTGAACAGCAGCAACTGTGTCAATCAACCTGGCACTGCTTCCATGAACCATTCCCTACAGCTCTCTCCCTGCAGCTGAACTCAACCTCACCCAACTACCTCATTGGCCTACACTGGTTTTTACTAGCAGCAATGTCAAACACATGACACTACCAGTATTCATTGCTGTGCTATGTTGATGAATACCTCTGCAGCTGCACATGTTTTCACTTACTGAAAGTTGTGCAGTGAGTGTGTTTTTGTTGAAGATCAGACACCCTCTGCCCTCTGTCGGCCATTATTTTTTACCGCTTTGTTATCAGTTCTGCTGACTGCCTCCGATGAGAGAGTAACGCCCGTGATTTACAAGAATAGTCATATCAAATAAAGAGACTATAACACCTCATGCTGCCTGCTTTTCAAATAGATGATCTTATGATCAAAAAGGAAATTACTGTTCATGGTTCTTATTTTATTATTATTATTCTTACTAATAAAAACTCCTCCTTCCATCCATCTTTCTGTTTTTTCTCCCTCTGGTTTACCTTTCAGTCATGTACTTTGACATACACATTGTGACTTTTGAAGCATGTCTTTCATGCTACAAAATTTTTCTGACTCGTGATTTGACCTTTCCACAGTTTCTCCCGGGTTAAGACTCTTTTATTTCTCCATGGGTTGCTCCCTTGACAGGAGCAGTTTGAAAAGCAGGTATAGACGGAGATACTTGAGGGATAGGAGAGACAGAGAGCAAGAAGAAGGCAGGAAGAGACAGACTTTTTCATCATTTACAGCTTCCACATGTATTATGGAGGAAAATAATATTGTTTACTGCAAAGCACGCTGGAATATTTTCAACATGGAATATGCACTCACACAAACACCCTGCATGTACATTGATGTGTGATACTCATGGGTATATGTGTATATCATTTTTAACGCATTCTCTCCTCTTTTTTTCTACAACAGATGAGCAGTGCATACACAAACACGCTCATTAAGACTAATTGACTACAGGCCATTTCCCCACACACATTATGTAGTTAATTGTCTCTTTAACATTGATTATCTTCCAGAGTTAAAAACCTAAACTAAACCACAGTGTGTTTCCCTATAGGGAGAAGTACTGTCTCAGCAGGAAAGTTGTTGCTCCAAATAGGGGATAATTGGTTTTCAGAGGGAGGCATTAGTCTGTAGGCTGTTCAACAGTGAGGAGGTTTTTGCTGCAAGTTTTCCTAAGCTTAAGGTGTTCAAAAGAATTTCACATCAGCGACAGTAAAGCCGAAATGCTTTTTCAACAATTTCTCTTTGTAACACAGAGCGGCAGGAGTGGAAGAGCAAATTAAGTTTTTGAGGAGTGATAAGCAAGGAAACTGTTGCAGCAGTGTACACTGAAAGGACAAATCTACAAAAAATGTTGTCTATTTTGTGGTGATGGGATTTTGTGCAACATCAACAGTTTTCAGGGGTCAGCAACAACTTCATCAGACTTGCACACTCATACTAGTACCTTCAAATCAGTTGCCAATTTGGTCACTGGGATGTTATGCTTTGACATAAAAGATACCAGCAAACTGGTCTTTCTAAGCTTTCTCCAGCTGCTTCATATTGCTTGGTGGATAACTAACAGACGATGAGTCGGGGTCCTGTTAGCTCGTGAGTGTGGTAGTGAGTAAGAATGTTGTAGCACTATTCCTCTAATGCCTTCGCACTAAGGGTGATGCAAATAAACTGCATGAAACTGCAAATACTTCTGAGATGATTTTTTAAGTGCCTTTCTATTCACATTAAAAGTGACGCATATTTGGGTGTATATTATTTACACATTCTTTAAAAATTGCGCTGCAGAGGTCAAAAGAGCTCTATTGATTTAAAAAATAAATATGCAAATTAATAGTGTGAAAGACTTGCATCTTGTGGAGATAAACTTGCTGTTAACTTTGTGGATGTGGATGACTGATGGATGCCACACGCCCCCTGCATTTATTCAGTGCACTGGTTGTGCATGCTATTGTGCATTACTTCTAACACAACAGGTAGTCACATACAGTGTGAGGTTTTTTTTTCTCTGGTGGTATCCTCCAGTAACACGCTACCATACACGCAAGTTTATGAACAAAAACACTCATGAAGTAAGTGGACACAAACGAGAAGCAAGGGCAAACTGCAAGGATGTTTCTGGTCTAACTCTGGATCAAAATGAGAGCGGCTGTTTCAGTGTTTTCCACAGAAATAATGCTATCCCAGGGGGGTGTGCAGAGAGTTGGCCACCCCCCTAGACCACCTTAATACCTAAATCTGTGAAAGAAGCAACCTCTGTAGCTCACAGATGATGTGAATTGAATACCAGTTTTCTGTTTGGACCAGCGGTGTCCAAACTTTTTGCTTTGAGGGCCACATTGTGAAAAAATACAAGTTTGGTCTGTCTGCTTTGCTTTAACTTTAATTAAGGAAATTTGAAGGAATTTATGGGGGTCAGTCAGATTCAGGTGATTTGGGGTGACCCTCTCTATCCCTGTCTGCCCCTTGACAGGGTGAGAATAAGAAAAAAAACGCTTTGTACAACAGACAGGGAAGACACTAACATTGCATCTTCAGACACAAAACAAAAGAAAACTGCATGAAGCTGCTAAAATTTGAATGGATGTTGGTGCTTGAATATGATAGACAACTGAAGCTTTGTAAAGTGGACCCCCAGATTCTGAAAGTAGAGCAAATGAACAGTTTATAGTATTTACTCACATGATCAGTTGCTCCTTATTGATCAGTCAAACAAACACTTTTTTCTGAATGCAAGCCAAAATTTAATTTTACCTTTTGAAATTGCTGAGAAACGATTAAAATGGCCAGTGTCCCTCAGTTGGCCACAGGACCATAGTTTGGACACGGCTGGCTAAGGCTGCTGAAGCTTCAGGCTCAGTGTTCACAGGGCTCCACCCTCGTTATATGTTGGCAATTGTAAGAACAGGCTACATGCTGGGAAGGTTTGATGTGTTGTCACTGAGATGCAATTAAGACTTAGCTAAATATTATTTATTTTGCTCATGAAAACATTCTTTTCCGTCAGCACAATCAGCAGTAACATATAAACACAATTTAGATGTTTGAAGTAAAGTGGCTTCCTATTGTGAGAATAAAACAAAACATAAATAAATTGTTATCTTACCTGTCTGGGGTTGATTTTCAGATTGTTTCCTTCCTGGTTTGACATAATGTTGATAAAATAATGTAATAGTAATTTGAATAAAAAATTGACAACTGAAGTAAGTAAAGTTTCTGTGGACTGCTTTAGTGGTCAGTTTGGGATTTCCACTCAAAAATTGTGGTGAGTATAGCAACAACAGTGACCTAAATGCACCTTGGTATAAAAGATATATGAGCAAAGTGTCTGCTTGAAGACTATTTTTAGAGCTGCGGCTGTTAACATCCCAACACCTCCTATTTTAAAATTTGTTTGCCACCTTCAATCTCCTGCTTCCTTTATTTCTTGGTACACAGGTATCTATCTTTTTGGGACTTTGATAAATGGATGTTATTTTTTTACAAAAGTCTACAGGCAGGAAGCATAATTCTCTTACTGGCAACACATCAGCAAACCTTCAAGACAGCGACTTGCCCCTGCTTGTGTCCCTGTTTACTTTTTTATGCTGCTCTATGCTCATGGATTTACAGTGGACAGGGAACATCTCCGCTTTGTGTGTGACAGCGAGAGAGAGAGAGAGAGAAATAGAGAGAGAGGGGGAGAGAGAGCGTCAGTGAGCAACCTGCAGAGTTGTGTGTAGGGTATGCATGAACCTCACAGCTGGTTGCCTTTCGCTGTGTGTGTGAGTGTGAGAGAGGTACAGATCGACGTGGTGCATTCGTGTGTGTGTGTGTGGCTCTCTCGTATATGAGAGTAAGCCAGCAGCAGCAACAGAAGTACAGTGGAGCGTGCTGAGTGTCTGGATGTTTGCTCTGCCTCTCTCAGCTGCAGGACGAAGCCCTTCTGTAGGTATATACACACTCAGACAACACATGTACTCTGTGTTATTCTGATTGTCTACATGCTGGTTTTTCTCTGTGTGTCATTTTTCTTTTACATGTGGTTTCTAGTGTTTCAAGGTAAAGAGTGGCTGTCCAGGAGCTATGTTTTCCCTCTGCTTTACAGAGAGTTGCATGAGGTGAAGGGATTTAAATGTGCCGTTCATCACTCAGATGTTTCCATTGCTTTGGCACGTTCACACATTTGCATGCCGGGACATGGGTTTTCATTCAGTATTTCCATTTATCTGCTTTGTTTATGTGGCGGTTGCTCGCATTATTTGTCACTGGACAAAATGTGCAGGTGCTTTTATTTGTGTGTCTGGGGATGGTGGGGTAGAGGTGCAGTGGGTGTGTCGTGTCCAGTTTCCATTAGAGTGGAACCCGAGCCGCCTGCTAGTGTGACATGACGTGAGACTGTAAGACAGATTTCAACAGGAAAGACTGAAAACTAAAGATGGAGCAATGCAGCTTGAGACAAATATCTTGTTTCCTTCTCTTCCATTTTTGACTGGGAGCATGAGGTATATTACTGTTTCTGTAAACCTTTCTCATGGATGAAAGGAAAAGGGGCACTCACCTCCCCTTTAACTCTTGTCCATCTGGGGCAACTGATCTGCCTTGCTCTTGAGCCGCAGTCTTGTTCAGTTAATTCCTTTTTCAAGGGCTTGGTCCTGAACGTGCGCAGAATCAGAGCCAAAAATCCATGTCTATTGGAGACTGGGGACAAGATAGAAATAATGGTCTGAAGAAGAAAATGATATGAAATGAAGAGAGGAAGGATGGAAAAGTTAAAGGGTTAACTATACCAAGTGAAAATAGTGGTGGTCGCTTTACTGGTCTGATGACAAGATGTGAGTGATGGTCTTTGTTTATCCTCTGATTTTATTTAGGGCTGGGAAATATGGACCAAAAGTCAAATCTTAATATTATATTTCAGTGTATTTTTCTGTAGAGTAAGAGCTAGTTTATATCCAAATCTACGAGGGCAAATGCTTAATGTTGCACAGATACTTTTATTAACAGCCAGCTGCGCAGTGGCAACATCTACAAACCCCAGTTCTAGTGAATTTGGGACATTGTATGAACACAAATAATAATAAAAAAAGATTTGCCAATTCCTTTCAACCTTATTGGTGGTTCAGTTGGATAGTGCCCTGTAACAGTAATTGGTAGGTTGCAGGTTCAAGTCCAGCTTTGGCTGTCATCTGACCCTCTACCCCAAGTTACTCGCACTCTTGCATCAGTGGCATCCAGGACATCGAAGGACAATTTTAAATGTGGACTCAGACCACAGCACACTTTTCCACTTTGCGTCAGTCCATCTCAGATGAGCTTGGATCCAGGAACCAGCAACGTTTCTTTGTGCTGTTGATCCATGGCTCTTGCTTTGCGTGGTAGAGTTTTAAATTGCAGCCATAGATGTAGTAATGAACTGTGTTAGCTAACAGTTGTTTTCCAAAGTTTTCCTTTGCCCAAATGGTTATATCCCTTACAGAATGATATCAGTTTTTGGTGCAGTGTCACCTGAGGGATGGAAGGTCACAGGCATTCAGTGTTGGTTTTTGGCCTTGCCACTTTTGTGCAGTGATTTCTCCAGATCATCTGAATATTCTGATGCTATTTTGGACTGTACATGATAAAATCTCCAAATTCCTTGCATTTGTTCACTGAGAAACATTGTTCTTAAACTGTTGTCCTATTTGCTCATGCAGTTGTTCACAAAGTGGTGAAACCGTGGAATATTCCAAATGTGTTTTTTTGGACAATTTCTCAGCTTTCCCAGCCTTTTGCTGCCCCTGTCCCAGGCATCAAATTCAAAATGAGTGAATATTTGCCAAAAAAATACAATGAAGTTTACAGTTACAGTTCACAGTTTAAATATAAAACACTCATCTTTGTAGTGTATTCAGTTGAATATAGGTGAAAAAAGTTTCACGTTATTATATTCTGTTATATTGATGTTTTACACAACATCCCAACTTCACTGGAACTGTGGTTTGTACATGAAAAATATTAGAAAAACTACTCATTTATGATTAAACACTAAAAAAACTATACTTTAATGAATGAAAAACATGAATAAATCTTGACTTCCTCTTTAGAGCAACCATTTTAGATAGATGATTTTGTAGTTATTAAATATTTAACTATTTCAGTGTCATTCTCATCATTCTTGTGTGTGGGTTTACATGCAGTAGAAAAGAGTCAAATTTCTGTGTTACATAGGCTTCTTATATTTGTGGCCGTGCTTCAGGTTAGGCCAAATTACTTTAGTTAGGTTGAGGAAATTAACACATTTATATGACCCCAAAAACACAATTTTACCATAGACACTAAAAAGATAGCAAATTGACAGGAAGTTAATCAGAGACAGAAACAGGATTGGTGCTTAAACATTTCAATTAATTTGATTGACAGTAAAAAAAATAAATAACAAGTCAATAGTACTCTAGAAAAATATATACATTTTATTTTTTTATTCTTTTTAAAGTATGCCAAGTGTTAAAAAACACTAATGAGTTTAAATGAATTATAGATTAGCAGAAAAAAAGTAAATAGGTGAATATTGTAGATTAAGGACTTAAAGTGGTCAAACGTGGGCCTGCTCCCTATAATATTACATGTTTCTGCATGTGAACGCAATACACAGTACATTGTTTTTACACATATATGCTGCTTCATGCAGAACACCAAATTACTAAGGTGTGACTGAATCATCCATTTAGAATGATTAATGTAAACTTTTGTCTGCCTCCCTTCTTTGTATCTGAAAAGATTTTGTACCAGCATCATGCCAAAGTGTGTGATGCAGTCTTTTGATCATTTCCCTATTAAAAAAGACTGTAAAGGGGTAACAAACTGTTTATATGCAGCCACTCTACGCAGCAAGATTACAACATCCATCAGCCAGTAATGCTATTTTGACTTCCAAATTGAATTTCAGAATTATAGAGGAGCCTCTAAACTGTGACTGATTACCTGTCTTCAGGCATTGCAGAGTTAAGAAACAGCCACTATTTTCAGCAGTCTGGTTGGTGTAAATTTTTCAGCTGAGAGACCTGGACAGAGGAGGCTGACTCTCACAGAAGGGATAAATTAGATTTGTTACAACTGCACACTTTGGTGTGTTTGTCGGTGTTTTTTTAGAAGCTGTGATGAAGAGTGAAGATTTTCTGTGTTATTTCTGAAACAAAAAAAACACATCTTCCTATATTTTGATTGTAGTGGTGATACAAGATGTAAATCTCATTGATTTTTCGTGAAAAAATTAATGGTTGCTACGATACCTAACTTCTACTTTTTGATTAAAGCGAAGATGAAAAGATATTGACCAATCTGGAGTAGATGTTACAATTATCTCAAAACATATTGGTTGCAGAAATAATATGAAAAGAATATGTGGTAGATATATGAAGATAAATACGGAGATGCAGTTGAAGTTTCTGGTAGAAAGGGGGAAACTGTCCAGTTGTGCCGTAGGATGTCAGTTGAAAAACGAAACAAAAAAAAAAGCTAAAAAGCTAAAAAAAAATTGTGTATCTTGAACATCCCTCTAGTTTCCGGGCACGGGTTAGCTTCAAACTACATGAAGGTTTTCTTTCCACTGTGTTACTTTATAGTTACAGTGGACAGAAAATAGTCAACAATTACTAATAGCGGGTCAGCAACCAACTAGTGGAAATTGTTGGGTAGTTGACCTGCCAAGCTGACAGTGAGTACAGCTCAGAAACCCTTCCCATATTGCTAATGGTTAGCCTGTGAATGTAAGACAACTTGACTTCAGCTGACAAGATACAAAATAATTGGAGAGATCATTAAGATGGTCCAGAACTCAGAGTTGCAAACTGACCGCTAGCTTCTTTCTGCCACTTGATAGGTTCCAATGAAAAAAATACCACCTGTAACAACACAAAAATGGTCCAGTCGCATAAGGTTTAAGAGTGCATATTTGGCTTTTTTTTTTTAGTTTAATATGCCCTTTATTGTATTTAATATGTCTCGTCTGAGTTATTGAGCACTTCTATGAACAAGACAAAAAGTCTCCAGCATCAGGACTTCTCCTTCTTCCCATGCTTCTGGCTCCAGTAGCTGTCTAAAAAGTCTTATCCCCCCTAAATAGACCTACCTGTGTAACAGTAGACCATTGTTTTTCCTTGCTAACTCTCACCACCAACCATACTAGTACAGATTCCTACTTTGTCTCACCTACTCTGCCATTAGAGCTCAAACAGCATTGTCACCCTCAACAGCCCCAGGCTTTGTACCTGCAAGACCCAGGTAGTGACATCCTGATGCTGCCTTTCCTAGTCCATGATCACCCCACCTACCAGCCATTACTGACACCCAAATTACCCATTAAACACTCGCTTGCGCTGATGTCACATGCACACCCTCTATAGTCAGTTCTATTAAATAAACTATCTGCTGACTTGTAAACCATAACATTATGTCTGGTCTTTGGTTGTTGCAAACTATCTCTTGTGGAGCAGTAAGCTAAATCTAAATCTACCTGCATCTCCCAATCATTAGCACCCTCGAGACGGCCTACTTGGGTACTTACCACCTGTATACTTCTCCCCCTCAAAATTAGTCCAATTAGGTGACCACAGAGCTTGAGAAGCATGACAGACTACATGACTGTAACCGACTGCATTTAATGACTGATGAGATAGGAAGGAGAAAGGCTGAAACTGAGGACAGAAAACAAACATACTTTATTTAGAATACTATACTTTTGTTTGTTTTTCCAAATGTTATGATAAGTGATATGTTGTCATGATGTTGAATTCAAGAGGTCACTTACCAAGTGACAAAGGTCCTTCTGCTCTCTCTTTCCAAATTTCTCCTTTTACATACTGGTGGTAGCCTTTCTACAATTGATAACGGCCAAGATGTTGATTTCAGAGCTTAAACAGTCCAGTGGTACTGAAGGCAACACCTTTGGTCTAATATATCTTTTGTTTGTCATACATGCAGCTCTCCCAGTGCTCTCATTGGTCAGTGTCTCTGACGTGAGGGAAGAAATCACAAGGGGCAGGACAAAAATCAAACATGCTAGACTTTCTGTTTTGGAGTTCTGACGTGTCCGTTTTTTGTCGGTCACTTCAGCACACTGCACACGATGAAATGACCAATTTTCCCGGCTGACGGGTCCTGAAACCCTACAACTGTCAGGTCATGCTGTACTTCTACAAAACTTGTGTAGTCTGACCTCGACATAAGAGAAATTTAATTAAATTTTATATTTAATTGATCTTTGAAATGTGTAGCACAGTGGTGCAGCAGGCAGTGTATGTGCCTCACTGCAAGAAGGTTGCTAGTTTTAATCCCCGGGCCCATCTGTGTGGAGCTTGCATGTTCATCCCATGTATGCATGTGTTCTCTCCAAAAACTGTGGCTTTCTTCCACAGACCAAAAACATTCTTGTTAGGTTGACTGGTGACTCTAAGTTGCCCGTAGGTATGGGTGTGGGCATGGATGGTTGCTTGTCTCTCTATGTGGCCCTGTGATTGGCTGGTGACTGGTCTCCGGTGTACCCAGCCTCTTGCTCAAAATCAGCTGAGATAGGCTCCTTCCCTCCTAAAGGCTCCCTGAAAGTCATAAGCAGAATAGATAATGGAAGGATGGATGGATGATCTTTAACAAACTCAGCAGTGGTCACATGACATCTGAAGAATAACATATCTTGATATAAACAAATTTGTCTCACTGTTTATCACATGCAAAGAAATACATAGAAAGTTTTATATATTGTCCAGTTCGAGATAGTAGTTGAAGGTAGGTGATGCTTCTCACCTGGATTTGCTCATTATTGTTGTGTAGTGAATCAAAGGAATCAGTACAATCCTTGTTTGTCCTGTGCATAAACCAGAGCTTCATTTAGAGTGAAAGATTTGTATGCACATGAGAAATGCTCAAGAGCTTTATGGCACCTGGGTAATTCATGTACTTATTATAAAGAGGCAGAAAAACTCCCTGCATTTCCCACATAAAGAGAGCTCATTAAAATGAAATGCTCAGTTCACTTGCCACATCACTTCACATCTCATCACCCATTCATTGCAGTGGCATCATTTACTCCTACATTTCCTCTCTGCTCTCACTGTCAGCTTTTTTCTTGTGAAGGTAAAGGTGTAGAGGGTACACACTCTTTTTCACTCTGCCAGCTTGTCTATTCCTTTGACAGCGTGGAGGAGCTTCCACCACTTTTGATCATGGTGAGTGGATTGTTACCTGGCATAGAGACAAACTACATCATGTGCTCAAAATCAAGATTTATCAGATTGGATGTCCTATTTGTAGTCACGATTTTCAGTAACTATGAAAGAGAATTTAATGTTTAGGTGTATCTTGCTACAAGGCGTGATTTTCTGTAAATCATTTGTTTAATAGACACCAGGAGTGATGGCGGTCCATGTGGTCAGCGTCTCTGACCTCTTTCAGTGCAGGCAGAGTTGGATCTCATACAAAAGATGTTGCTTAATGCACCTTAAACACCACTGCTACCACAGGTTCATCTGTACATTTTTTAACTTGCCATTGTTTCACAGTAATGTCTTCCCCACAACACAAGTTTCTTTTTAACATTTTGGCTTACCAGTTTGCATATCTGTGGATGGCTTTAAAGCTCTTATAAGCTAAACAAATGCTTTCTTGATTCACTGTAGGGAGTCTTTTATGAAAAGATGCTTCTCAGATCCGATCCATACACCAACATCACGACTTGGGTAAAGAGGGAACGGTTGCTGAGGGAGTCAATACTGATGAAAGGGCAAGCACCATCACGCAAAATCAATCCCGTAATACATGGCAGCCTTCACTCTCTGACACTTACAGAGAACATTTAGATAATAAAGGGATAAAATATTCACCCAAAATGTTGAAAATAGGGAGGTGATGGACAGCTATGTCTCATTAGTATTTTCAGGGGAAAGTACAGCCCATAGTGAAACATGAAAACTGCTTCTGACTCTAGACCACCTCTCAGTAGTCAGACTTTAAATGGTTCACTGGAAAACCCCAAAGTACAAGAGTGCATTTAAAATGAGATGGTGAAAGCCTTTTTTTGTTTCCCTCACTGTAAGAACAACTAAAGCCTAGAATATTCACAAGACAAACGCACTCATACAGAATTAAAGCAGCAGTAGTAGTGAGGGTTGCCCAAAGGCAACTTATTTGATGTCAAACACAAATTTAGACTATGTTATACCAGAAAGCCTGCAAGTAGTCATAATGAAACAGTCTTTCTTGAGTCGTACAAATGCCAGCAATATAGCACCACTGCCCTTCACTTTTATGTTACTGTCTATAAGCCTAATCTAAACAAGGTTACATACTGCTCTGGTAAATGAGCCCCGTTTAAGCCGACAAAGTCTACAAACAACTTACCTCCAGTGTCGTGATCAAAAACTGATTTATCTGGCTGATTGGGCACATCTCCAATAACTATGACTGTAAGTACAAGAAATTACAATAAAAATGGTAACATTTTTGGTCAGGAGGAAACCAAGGGCATCTCTTCACATGTAGTTTACAGTATGAGTTCGATTAAAGGCACTCACTTAAAAACAGCAGTTCACACAACAGAGGCAGTTTCCTAAAGTTAACAAGAGTCCCATTGGATGCTTTGATATCCTCATGATTTAGCCAGTTATCCCTAGAGCTCAGCTTAGTTTTCATAAAAGCAAACTGCATTGGAGTGGAGTTGGCATTCGAGTACATTTTGATTTTTGTAAGAGGTTGGCAGTCGATGATTAATGTCGTGAAAGCTGCAGTGACTCGTTGAAGTTGTAATATTGATCTTCACCTCCTCAGCCTGTCATCAGATTTGTTAATTGTCAAACCTGAAGGCAAATTTTAAAGGAAAAAATACATTAAATGTGCACTTTGTCTGAAGAAGCAGTTAGCATTCCCTTAATCAGATATAGATAGAGCAATCCTGTTATGTGGTTTCTTATTGTGTTGCATCATGTTTATACATACTGATTGTATTTTGTATTTTGTATTTTCTAAATAGTAAGTGTAGATCTATGCTGTTTCACAAAACGAATGTGTGGAAATCTTGACATAATATGTCAAAGATTAGAGATGAACAATATACTGTTCTAACATTCCAGTTACAAAGTGTGCATATGCATATATATATATATATATATCTCACAGGAGGTGTAGTTTCACTCACATGATCCAGAGTGCATCATGCTGTTGTTTGTGTTGTTTGATGGATCTTTGTCTTTATATAATGAAAGTCTATCTGAAATCACCATCAGTGTGCTTAACCAGAGAATGGACCGTGGTGTGCTCGTCTAGTACCTGCACATAAAAAGTTATAAGATACAGACATCACAGGTAGTGACTGTGGTAAATGGCTGTTTTTTGTTTTTGTTTTTGCTTTATTTCAATGGTACCAAGAAAAAGTACTCATTGTGGCTTTAGGGAAATTTAAAGCAGATGTAAGGACACCCTTAGTCTTCAAAATAGTCTGAACTGTGTTAACCACCCTCTGTAGCACAATCTGGGAGCTTCAAAAGTTGAAACCATTGATCTATTTATGGAGAATTTACTTAATAAATGTTGAGAAATGGTTAATGACGCATATCTCAGGTAATGAAGTTGCAAGCCTTGGGTTTATTTGTTAAGTCAGCGAAGAAACATGCATATAAAGTTGCTGCCAGAGCCTTTAGTGCACAATGAAGAATAAGTGGGTTTATAGAACATGGTGTTCGATGTCTGGTTTGAATTGTTGTGCGTAAAAAGACGTTTATCAAAAATGTTTCTTTTGAAAATTGCAATATGAATTACCCGAGGGAAAACTATTGCAACATATTTTCACTCAATATTGTTCAACTCTGGCACTGTTTTTTATTTTTCTTAAACATGATTAAAAATTTATCAACAAACGTTAAATGAGAAGCTCCCAGCAGATTAATATTACAATGACTGACAGGAAGATTATTTATACTGCGGTAAACCAAAAAATGAAGCCACTACATGTCTACAGATGAATAAATCAATAAATATTGAGAGATAGAGATGCCTTGAATAAAAGAGGACACTTCAGCATCCCCTTGGGCTGGTTCTGTTCTGCCTTGAATTTGTTGAGCCAGCAGACAGAGTCCTGACGGACATGTTCTGCTCTGGTCAAAACTGCACTGTGTGTCTGTTTGTGAGTCTTGTCAGAGTGATCTCAGACCGCTGTTGACTGGCTTTGGGTTAGTTGACAGGTTGGTTTGGCAGCAGGGTGACCAGCTTGTCTGTCTGTGGTGTCAGTGACACTTGCTGCTCAGAATTCTGTGCTGACAAA